>BQNB010010405.1:0-84041 GCA_026074375.1 Tanacetum coccineum | reverse complement strand
AAATTGATCATTTTGATCACTTTGACCATTTTGGTCCGATGAAACTTCAGTTTCAAGAACAACTGGTTTAGGACATTCATAGGGTTCTATGAAAGACACATCATTGTTGTTTGTTTGATATCTTTAAGAAGGCTCATAAGGATGAAGATATTCATCAGGTGGATATCTTTTATTTTCAGAAATGTTGATGTTGTCAACTAAAGGTTTTAAGAAATTGATAGCATTAGGGCTTTCATCAAATGTGATGTGATAGTTTTCTTCAGTTTGTTGTCTTCTAGTATTGAAGACACTGAGAGGAAAAGTTTTGAGAAATCCCTTTTTCATCACAGAAGTTGACAAGAATGCTATTCCTGAATTCAGTACCATTGTCAATTCTAGGTTGTTTGACTTTGATGTCAATTTGATTTTCAACTCTTTTGATAAAAGACATGATGGTTTCAGGTGCTTGTCTTTTCTTCTTCAAGAAGTATACACAGGTGTACCTTAAATGCTCATTAATAATGACAAGGGTGTACTTTTCATAGTTAATGGACCTAGGAGTTACAAGTCCAAATAAATCCATTGAAGAAGATGAAGACATTTCTTGATAGAAGATGTCTATTTTGTTTTGAAGTTGGCCCTATGATGCTTTCCTTTTTCACATAATGAACATGGTTTATCTTTTGAGTAGATAAGTAAGGGAAGACCAATAACAAGATTTTGTTTTGCCAGTTTGTTGATTATTTTGAAGTTTAGATGAGCAAGTCTTTTATGCCAAAGCTAGTTGAGATTTTCAGAAGCTTTGGCAAAGAAGCAAGACTCTTGAGCAGAAGATGTCATGTCAAGAACATATACACTCTTACTCTTGGAGCAATCATTACAACTTCTTTGTTAGAGTTGAAGATTGTTCCTCTTTTCTCATCAAACTGAACAATATATTTAGCATCACAGAGTTGACTGACGCTAATTAAGTTGTACTTAAGACCATCTACAAATGCTACCTTTGTGAAAACTATATCATTACATTTGATAGAGCCATAACCTTCAGTTGTGCATGTAGAGTCATCTCCAAATACCACTTTAGGTCCTGGTTGTTCCACATATTTGTGTAGGTAACTCTTGACACCAGTCATATGCCTTGAGCATCCACTGTCCAGGTACCATATGGGCTTCCTGATGTTACACTGCACAAATACATTCAGAATGGTTAGTTTTGCTTAGAAACCTACATTTTAGTGGGAGTCTTGGATCGGTTAGCATTTGATGATTCAACTCTAGTTAATTTTAGAGCCTTAGACTTTTTGGCTTGAAGTGCTTCACCTCTTTTGAACCATTCAATATCATAGTGATCAGTTGTGGTTTGAGTTGAGCTACCATAAACTTCACATCTTTTGAATGCATGTTGAGGATTTCTTGGATTGATCTCTCTTTCTAAAGAGATAATCCTATTATGACCATTTGTGTCATGGTCATAACTTCCACATAATCCACATATAGGATAGTATAAACATTCATTAGATAAATGATCTATACATCCACAGTGTGTGCAAGGTGGAAAGAAGCGTTTTGATGGTCGTGGGATTTTAGATCTTGATGAAGATCTACCCAGACTTTTGAGATGCTAAGACATGTTCATGGTGGAAATGTATTTAGCATGATCACAGGTTTTGTGATCAGTTTTCTTACACTTTTTACAAAACGACATGTATTCAGCATGATCACAAGTTCAGTGATCAGTTCTCTCACACTTTTTATAAAACAGAACTTTATAATAATTTTCAAAGAGATGATTGTTTAAGCCACAAAGATCACAACCCTTTTTAAATTATGTTTTGTATTTGTTATCGAAGTGCATTTTAGGACACCTGTGGATGGTGGTTATGTCTAGAGTGAAGTATGACTGCATTCTTGCTAATTTGTAATTTTAAGTCGTTAAGTTCTTTCATTACAATAGCCAAGGGAGCGTCATCTTTAATTTTCACACTTATTAATTTACCAGCAAGAGCTGAGTTAACTTTTGAAGTTGAAGTGCTTTTGTTACCCCTAGCAGGAGCTGAGGATGGTTCATTTATAATGACACCTTTTAAAACTTCAGCTTTAAGTGTGGATTTTTACTTCAAAATTAATTTGATAGTCTTTGGTCCAGAGTTAGGTTCAACACCATCCAACTTCTTCAGTGGAGAAAGAGGGGTGCTACAAACTGAAGATTCATCTGCTGAATCATAATTAGTCGCTGAAAAGTCAGTGACAGTAATTGGAGGATCAGTTATGTTTCTTTGTAACTCTGTTGGGAGTATCCTACCAGTATCATGATTTGGAAAAATAAAACATCTAGCTTCAGACAACCAGGGTCTTTCAACCCCTGGTATGGACACTTTTGTGTCATCAGCTAAAGATTTTACAAAGACTAGGTCTTTTTGCCCAGAACTAAAGGGATCTTCAGTGAGTTGATCAACTCCTAGAATTCTCTCCTTTTGAGTGGGAATTTGTTCAATGATACACTGATTTACTTTATTAGAACTGTCAAGCCATATTTCAGTGATTGTTGTTAGATCTTTTAGTTCTTTCTTTAAGTTTTGATTCTCTTTGAGAATCTCAGTGTTTACATGTTGCATGGTAAGAAAATCAAGTTTTGCTTGTTTTAATACTAAAATCTATTTTTTGCATGTATTCAGTTCTTGAACAAGATCTTTATGTTTTGACATAAGATTTTTTTTCCTTCAACATAATTTAGATCAATACACAAATATTCTAGATAGTTCTTTCTATCATCATTATCTTCCATTTCAAGAAGAGTGTGTACCTTTCTCATGGAGATCTTTACCCATTCACCATTTCTGGCACCTTCTTTGCTGACAACTTCAAAGAATCTTTAGCGTAGTGCCCATGCGGAAGGTACCTTAACCTTACACCATCTTATTTTCATCTGATGACACTTCTTCTTTATCCCATTCATATGATTTAGTGATAAGACATTTGTTCTTAACCATTAAGGCTTTGAAAGCTAAAGTAATTGACTCAAGAGAGCCAGTTTAGCCTTGACTTTGTTGTATTTGGCTTCAAAGTCCTTGGTAGGCCTTAGTTCTGGTTTGTGCTGAGAGGAACTGAGAGGTTTTGGTTGAAAAGGGTGACTGATATGAGGGGGGGGGGGGAAAAATTAAAACTGACTTTTTGACCAATAGTCTCTTGCAAAATGACACTTCTTGCCACATTTGTGGCATTCAGTTTGGTCTGTTGCTTTTGTACTGCTGAACCATTTTGCACCCTTTTTGAAGAACCTTTTAGACTTGGCTAAAAGAACTCTTGCTTGATATTCTTCTTCTAGGTCATTCAAGTACTCTTGACTGCTTCTTGTATCCTGTTCATCATCAAGACTATCTTAAAAATCCTGAACAATAGAGGTAGAGAAGAAGGCAGTTGATAGAGGTGTTGCAGAGACAAGAGATTTCTTCTTTTCAGTCCTCATTTAAAATTAGTTATTAGTTTTTTCTCATATTTGAGCTTACTAAATAGAGATAGCATAGCTCAAAATTCTTTCAATTGATTTGTGTTTTAAAGAATTTGGCAGAACTTAGATACCTTCTGTGGTAATCTTCTATTTATAAAACCAATATTTATTTCAAGCTTTGAAAGTTCGATGCCATCATTTACTAACTCATTCATTAAAGCTTTGTATCTAGTGAAGTTTGAGTTAGTGTTTCACCTTCTTTGAATTTAAAGGTGTTGTAACATAACTTTAGGTCTATGACCCTACTTTATTTCACATCAGATGGTCCCTCATGATACAGTATCAGGTCATCCCAAGTTGATTTAGCTATTAAACAGTTTATGGTCATCTGGAAGGACAAACATGATGAGACTTTGAGTCGCTGATCTAAGTTAGCAGCCTTTCTTTCATCAACGGTCCATTCCTTCAAGCTTCCTTTGACCAACTGTCATAGGGATAAAGTGGCCATTTTTAATTATGTTTTTGAATTGAGGTTCAATAGCAATTATGTAGCACATGAATATCTTTTTCCAATTGATGAAATTTTCCACCTCTAGTATAGGAGCAACATTTTAATGGACCACACCTGTTTATTCAAGAGTCCGTGGTTAATTCTAACTGTATTTTTTCGATTCTTGAATTTAAAATCTTTTGTGCAGTTATGTAAAAACCTTTGGATAAACGGTTTTATAAATTAAAATGCTCTGTACCACTGTTGTCCCATTGAATGTGATATAAGCTTCATTAGGTTTAAACTAATCACTTTCATGGCAATAAAGTGTAGTTTTAAGACAGATATATATATATTATTTATATACTAATATATATATATCTTATATATTTACTACTTATAATATTAACAATATAAAGAACAAGTTTAAAACACACAGAAGTAACTTTTCAAAAGTTTAGGCTCGTATTAGCATGAATATCAGAATCCATGACCATACTTGCTTGCGGAATCTCCTTCGAACTTAATCTCTAACCAAAGTTATGAGAGTAAGAAAACAAACAACTTAACTAGAACTGAAGCTTCAGCTTCAGCAGTTCTATTCTGTTTGTTTGAGAGATAAATGAACTCTTCAATGTGTTTCACATTAATTGGAAGAGATAGCATTTACTCTCAATATCCCTTTCCTTTTATAGGCAAAGAATTAGGGTTTACAAGTTAACCTAGTACACATGTCATGCATCCAATAAGTGGTTGAGATACCATTTATTGCAAACGTGCTCTAAGGTACCAGGTACAGTCCTTTAAGGAAAGTTGTTGTACTTCTATACCAACTTTAGAAGTATCTATTCCCAAGGAGATTGCTTTATTCCTATTGACATAAAGCAATCTTTTTCCCGCCTTATAAACCTTCTATAAGTGAAACCTTTTGTTTCAATCTTCTATTAAGGAGATAGATATCATTCAGCTTGGAATTGTCAACCAAGCTTAACTGAAGCTCTTGCTAAGGACTTGTCTTTAGTTTCTAAATCGCCACAAAACTGAAGTAAAGATGATCTTGATCTTCTAAGTACCTGAAGAACTGGAGATGAACTTTCTTTAGTGACTCAAGCTGAAGTTTCTTCAGCTTGATTAATACTTAGGGAATTTTATGTTTAAATCTACTGAAAGACTAAAGGGCTTAGGAACTGAAAGGCTAAAAGGCTTACTACATATGGTCCAAGCCAGCGAGATCTTAGTTTTGGCCGTTTAAATTTATATTTTGAGTGAAATAACAACACACTATTTCCATTTTTGAATTCTTTTCTCATTTTTAATTTTCTATCATGCCAGACTTTGGTTCTTGCTTTTGTATAGATGAGGTGTTTTCATATGCTTGATTGTCTGAATTCATCTAATTCATGTAATTGAAACATTCTTTTCTCACCAACTGCGATGAGGTCGGGATTGCAGCTGTTAATTGCCCAATATGCACGATGTTTAATTTCGAACGGTAGGTGGCAGTTTTTACCGTATAAGAGTTTATAAGGTGTGGTTCCGGTGGGTGTTTTGTAAGCGGTTCTAAAGGCCCACAGAGCATCATCTTTTGTCTTGACCAAACAATGAGATTGTCTTTTACTGCTTTTTCAAGGATTCTTTTAAGGATCTGTTTGTATTATTAACTTGTCCGCTTGTTTGAGGATGATAGGATGTAGAGAAACGGTGAGTTACTCCGTATCTTTTCATAGTTTTTTCCATTATTTTATTACAGAAGTGAGTTCCTCGGTCGCTTATGAGAGCTTTAGGCATTTGAAAACGGGCAGATAGTTTTTTCAGAATTGATATAACAACTCGGGCATCGTTAGTCGGTAAAGCTTGAGCTTCGACCCATTTAGATACATAATCAATGGCGATTAAGATGTACTCGAATTTGTATGATTTCGGGAAGGGTCCCATAAAGTCAATACCCCGATGTCAAAGACTTCGCATACTTGAATGCTGATTAAGGGCATTTCATCATGTTTAGATATATTTCTAGTTTTTTGACATGCTTCGCAAAGGCGAACGAGAGTATGAGCTTCTTTGATGATTGTTGGCCAATAAAAGCCTGAGTCTAGGACTTTTTTAGCTGTGGTTGTTGGTCCATAATGTCTACCGGTAGGTCCGTGGTGACATTGATCTAATATGGTACGAGTTTTTGGTCAGAGGAACACATCGTCAATCATATAGTCTGAAACAATAACTTTGAAAATATACTCGATCTTCCTTAAAAATAGTTTTTAAGGTCAGAGAGAAATTATTTTTCTGTGGTTCGTCTTTCTTTAGGAACTAATTTCACATACCAAAATTATTTGCAAAAGTCTGCGAACCATTGGTATCATTCTACTGGTGCTAATTTTCATAAGAGTTTCGCCAGGAAAGTTTCGTCGACTTTACTGTCTTCACTTGTCTCATCATTTTCAATCCGAGATAAGTAGTCGATGGCAACATTTTTTGTACCTTTTTTGTCTTTTATTTATATATTAAATTTTTTCAATAATAATATCCAATGTATGAGACGTGGCTTAGCATCTTGCTTCTTGAAGAGGTGTCTTAAAGTTGAGTGATCAGTGTAGATAACTATTTTAGATAATACCAGATATGGTCAGAATTTATCGAATGCAAAGACTACAACCATAAGTTCTTTTTTCCGTAACAGTATACTTTTGCTGAGCCGCATTAAGAGTTTTACTTGCAAAAAAGATGAGGTGAAAGTGTTTTCCATCTTTTTGTCCTAAGACTGCTCCAACTGCGAATTCACTTGGATCACACATTAGCTCAAATGGAAATAGATTCCATTTGGCTTATGATCACAGAGGCATGGTGGTTTTCTTTTACATGAATTGATGATTTTTGGCATTATCAATTGATTCTAATAGAGTCTTACTTTTTCAAGCCAATTTGGTTAAAGACGAGCAATTTTGAGAGTCTATTTCTTTAAACTGTCGGTAGAAACGGCATGTCCAAAAACTTCTAATTCCTTTAACATTAGTAGGGGTGGAAGCTTAGAGATGACGTCAATTTTGGCTTTATCAACTTCAAGTCTCTGGCTCTAGAATTTGTGTCAAGGAACGATTCCTTCTTTAACCATGAAATGACATTTTTCCCAATTAAGGATAAGATTTGCATCCTTACAAAGTTAAAGCATTTTATCAAGATTGTTTAGATAGTTATCGAAGAAGTTTCCAAAAATGGAGAAGTCGTCCATGAATAATTCTACAAATTCTTCGATCATGTCATGAAAGATAACCAGCATACATCTTTGGAAAGTAGCGGGAGCATTACATAAACCAAAAAGCATTACTATATGCGCTATGTTCAGAAAGGGCACGTGAAGGTTATTTTTTCTTAATCCATAGGATCGATTGGTATTTAAAAATATCCAAAAAACCATCGAGGAAACAGAAGTATTTATTTCTTGTGAGTCTTTCTAGCATTTGATCCATGAATGGCAACGGAAAGTGATCTTTAGCGGTTGCTTCATTGAGTTTACGATAATCGATACAAACTCACCAACCCGTAACGGTTCTTGTTGGAACAAGTTAATCTTTTTCGTTTGTTACTACTGTAATACCTCCTTTCTTTGGTACACAATGGATGGGACTTACCCAAGGGTAATCGGCGATTTGATATATAATTCTGGTATCGAGGAGTTTAACGATTTCTTTTTTAAAAACTTCTTTCATATTTGGATTTAATCTTCTTTGTTTTTGAACAACTGGTCTTTTATCTTCCAGAAGTTGGATTTTATGTTTATAGAAAGAAGGACAAATAACAGGAATGTCTGTGGTCTTCCAAGAAAAAGATTGCTTGTGCTTTTTAAGAACAGAGACGAGCTTATTTTTGTTTTGTTCAGAAAGCTGAGATGATATGATCACAGGAAGAAAAGAGGGTTCTTCCAAGAATGCGTATTCTAAGCGATTAGGAAGAGGTTTGAGTTCAAGATCCATTGGAGGTTCATCAATGGATTTCTTGATTTTATAGTCGATATCAAAGGTGATTTTTTTGAAAGGTATTTCTTCTTTATCGGAATCAGATTTAGAATTTTCTTTGATAGTCATAGCTATGAATTCATCAAATTCGGCAAAGATTTGATCTTCAAGAAGAGTTCCCTCGACGGAGTAAAGGATTTTACTACCTTCATCGAGAAGAGCAACAAAATATTTTTCTGAAATTTCGTCAATGACGTCAATACTGAAACATGTATCATCATTAGAATAGGAGTGTTTCATTAAAGAATCATTTGAAAAGATCATTCATTCGGAGCCAACTCCAAGATTGAGTTGTTTTTGTTTAACGCGAATTACTGCATCTGCGGTATGTAGGAAAGGTCTTCATAAGATTAGAGGAACTTTACTATCTTCTTCCATTTCGAGAATAACGAAATCCACAGGGAAAGTGAATTTACCAACTTCGACAAGCATATTTTCAGCTATTCTAATAGGGCATTGGAATGATCAGTCTGTTAATCTTACACTCATTTTAGTTTGTTTAAGAGTTTCAAGAGATAGTTTTGCGTATAAAGAATATGGCATAAGGTTAATGCTAGCGCCAAGATCGGCCAAGGCATTGCAAGAGAATGTTTTGTTAAAGGTACAAGGAATAAGGAAACTTCTGGGGTCTTCGAGTTTGGGTGGAACTTTGGTTTTTTTTTTTTTTTTTTTTCCTTTGGATGATAGTTGAAATTTCACTCGCTAAGGAAAGCGGTATTAAGATTGTTTAAGCTTTTGCAGATTTGTTAGAGTTCTGTAAGAAATTTACCATAATTCGGCATTCCTGCTAATACATTGACAAGAGGTACGTTAATTCAAACGGCTCGAATCATATCGAGGAATTTTCCGTATTGGGCTTCCATTTTTTCTTTTCGAAGGCATTGAGGATAGGATTTTGGGAATCATTTTGATCTTGAGAATCGTTTGGGTTGGTGAGTGGTGATGTGTTGTAGTGTAGGGTTGTTTTTTATATGATTCAAGTTTTAAATTTATATTTTGCCGACTCAACCATAAACAACACTTTAATGGGCAGTGTACCCGATCGGTAGTAGTTTCATGGTAAGTAGGGTGTACGTTCACTGGAGCGAGGTTAAATCTATCAATTTAATTACTATGTTGGTTATCTAATCTATGTCTTAATATTTATCTAATCCTTTGTTAAACCTATGTCACTCTAAATCCTAATTCTAATGAAAAAGGGGGGTATTTCAGCCGTGAGAGATGGCCGGTTGGTTGGTAACTACAATCATTAAGAAACTTTTACCACGCACAAGCTAATTACAAAAGATAAAGATGCGTGAACCTTATTAAGAAAAACTATATTAAACATTATTAATCTAATTAGTCGGTTTAGGTTTGTTTATAAGTGAATGTATTTCTTCTCTCGAAGTGGCATATTTATTCTTAAGACTTAGGCGTACAGCTTCCTAAGACTAGTCACGTTAATTCATCTTAATTAAAGCATCCGCTAAAGCATCCTTATTTGCTGATTATAATCTATCTGTATGGATTAAGCATGGTGATCTTGTTAAACCCTAGCACATGGTGACTTTACCCACTTACGCTTTAATGGCACATATATACACTGGTAGTCCATCTTGTCTAACCTATCATGGAATCAGAACGTTATTGTTGATTTTTCTGGTCACGCTTTGTCAACACGATCATTAAACCATTTGGCAATACCTCTTATAGTTAAACCCATAGCATTTCCTAGACACAGACTTTGAAGGACAATACTGTGTAAATATTATTCTAGGTGTATAAAATTACAATATGGAGAGCTATCCCAGGACCTTGTTCCCGCTTGGTTACTTAGCTTGTTCCATTGAATGATAGATCGCATACAAATGCGTATACAAGTATAAATTGCATACTACATAAACATCGCATCTCGATAAATCAAGAAATCGATATAAACAAATACCAAACATTAGATCTTCTATTAATGGCGCTCTACCTTAACGTTTATGAAACTACAAGAGTAATAATTTAGCAAGGTAAAAGCTCAATCGAGTTAACGAAATGATACCAAAAACTGAACATTAATAAAGTATATGAATTCACGATTGTCTCTATGGAATTGAATACGTTGCTCGACCTCTTCTGCTCTTTTTCTCTTCTGAAAATAGACTTTTATGGTTTAGGTATCGAGAATATGATTTAGCACACTTAAAACTTGTTTTTGAGTTTTCTATTTATAATGTCTGGAAGTCGGTTCAATACGACGTATCTATTGGTTTTGGATACGGCGTATTTGGAATTTCTTGAGTAGGGACATATTTGCTATCATTCCAGAATATTTTATTGATTCCATATTTGATACGGCGTATTGAGGTCCTTGGTATACTACGTATTTGTAACAATTCGTATTTTTTGCTCAATGAATGACGTCATCCATTTTGCTAAATTATTTTTTTAGTCTCGTGCGCGTTTACTATTAATTCTCATCGCATAATTAAATCGAGTAAGCTAAAAATTTTCATTTAACGAATAAAATAATGAAGTAATATGATTTTTTACACTATTTCTGCAATAAATTAGTGTTGTTTCGTTTTTAATAAAAATTTTGGCAATACTATTTTAGGAATCACTTTTATATATTTATATGAGTTTTAAATTTCTAAATAGTATTTTACAAGAAGACTTGACCTACTTTTACGATATCCATTATACAAACGATAAAAATCATTTTCTTTTTTATTTTTCGAAAGTAATAATTGTCTTTTAATATTTTATTTTATCGGTTACGTAAAGCGGTTACGTTTCGCGATAAAATTAATTTAGACACTCTCGGAACCACCAAAATTAATCTACACTTCAACAAATACCCACTTTTATACCCAATACTCAAAAATCACAAAAATATATCATGTATATGTACCTATGGCCGGATATGGACTCAATGTTACAAAGAAATATCAACAAATTATCTACAAACACATTCCTTGTTTTCTGGAATAATCTCCACTTCTTGGAACCAAAGCAACAAAGGCTTAAGATTTCCCTAAAACCCTCTAAGTGTTCCTTGGACTAGTCATGGCCTATATAATGCCTAAGCATTGGAAGTAAACACACATACTCTCATTTACAAAGTGAATGCCAAGCAAAACACTCTCTCTTTCCCTCTCTCTAACCCACGGCATCAAACACCCCATTTAACAAATCCATAGCTTGATTTTCTAAGATCATACAAGCATACACACATCCTTCCTATGATAACCTAAGGTGTTTTCAAGGGTTGGTTAAGCATTTGCAAGATTTAATCGAGTTATTGCAAGATTAGGGTTTCTATTGGAAAACTAGGATTTCAAGAGTGCAAGCTTGGGTTTTATATCTAAACAAGGGTTTAGATACTTTAGTTCATCATCATACATCACTATAAGGTTATCTAAAAACCTTTATGTCTTTACTTTTATCATTTTTCTTTTTTTTTTTTTTTTTTTTTTGTTTTTTTTTTATTTTTTTTTTTTTTGTTTTTTTTTTTTTTTTTTGTGTTTTACATGTTCTATCTAACTAAATCACATTGGATTGTTTAACTGTAAAAGTGGATTTTTCTGTAAACAATTTTTTATGGAACTTGTACAAATGTAATATGGATCTCTGGACTCTTAATATATGTAAGTCATATGATATTATAATTATAAAGGCTTGTGAAATCTACTAATAGAAAAGTACAAGAATGAAGTTAAAAACATGTTTTACGAAAAAAACCTCCGAATTTTGTTTTTTTTTTTGAATTCCACATCCCACCTGTCATTTTATATTTTTATCAAGATATTAACCTAATGACGATTCAAATATAGAAATTCGAAAAACAGATTATACGAAAAAGCTACGGCGTTTCAAGTGTACGTTATAATTTGTACTTTTATATAATATTTTTATAAAAATTACTATTCACAAAGAACTTATATTTTTAAAACATCATTAATATGGATAAAAACTTTTAAATACGAGATCGTTAACTTTGAAAGAAATCGCTAAAAACGGAGTTAAACGATTAAGTTACTACATTTACGAGATTTACGTCACTACTATAAAACTAAAATTATGTAGCTGTTGTGAACAGTAAAATCCATATTATCAGAAAATAAAATTCTTTGAATAAGTTTAATTTTGATAACGCTCGTCTTAATAACGAAGGGTGGACGTAGAAACGAAAGGAAACGGACTAAAAACGAGAAAGTTCGCCAGTTTTACTAAAGTATAATTATAAAAGTTTTTTTATAAATATGAAGATTTTTTTTTTTCCAAATAAAAAAAATGATTAGATGGTGATGTAGCTAATAGAATTATATGTGGTTTTAGTTAGCATAAAGTACTATTATTATAGGGAGTTCATAATGAGGCCTCTTCGGGGTGGCGTATACGACGAGTTGTTGGATTTTACGATTTAAAGTGTCCTAGTCCTCATTACGTCACTACAGACCTACTTAATTATGAATAGCCTCAGAACAGATAGTATGATGAGCTATAACGACCTAATAAATAATCAAAGATGTTTAGTTCTTATACGACCTATATTGATTAGAGTTGCATTCGATCGTAGGCGTGAACGCATTTTCTATTGTGAATATTCTTGTTGATGACCATCTCATCAAGGGAGTTCGTAGCCCCTTGTTTACTACTTGCTTTATTAATATACGGGGGAGATTACATGCTTGATTTCTTTGACACAAGTGTTTTCAAAACTTGTTTACTATTTCCTGATTATCCTTTATTTGGGCCTTAAAAGTTACGTATGCATTTAAGTACCCATTTATCATGAACCGTTAATTACTTGTGGTATACGATAGTGTTTGGATAGATCTATCGGGGATGACATCCCCAGTTTAGGCTGTGGTTACTAGTTGACCATTGAGCATTTAACATTTGAAGAAAATTCGTAGGATGTTTGGCAAACATCTGTATGAGAAATTCGTGGATGTCTTTTGTAACATCTGTAATCCGTGTTGGGCACAAAACCTCGAGTACTGGTTTGATTACTGTTTATTACGCTTACGGTTCGGTGTCATGAGTTTAGGCAACTAATAACATGTTTTAGACTATTGAATGTGTTCATAGTCTACTCTTACTTAGCATCTTGTGGTCCCACGCGATTTCCTGTAAACCCTATGTATTCCTCAACATTTTGTTGGACGTTTTAGAATGTTTTAATTCAGGTGCTGAGGCATATGCTTGATGGGAGCTGACCAATATCTATTAGAGGGATTCTGATTTCTTAAATCAATGAAACTTTTGTTTATAAAATCTTAATGTCTTATTATTCAAAATATGGGGAACCTAACGTGAAAACTCTCGATCTTTTATAATGAATTGAATGAATCTATTTTTAAGTCTCATTTAAGGTCGTTATCTATATATGATTTTTTTTTCTTTGACATATCAACCAAATGTTGCTATCGCTGCTCTTTTAAGTCCCCCCCCCCCCCCCCCATTATGTGGCCCCCCCCCCCCCAAGGGTGGGCGCCCGATTTTGGGGGTGTTACAATATTGATCTTTAATCTTCTATGGTCTTTTGGTGAGTGCAGGCACGGATACGCCGTATCTTCTTGATGGATAAGGCGTATTGGTCTCAGAAATAGCAAATCTTACAAAAATTATCTTAAATTTAAGCTCCCCTAGAATGCGCGCTCTATTTGCTATGTTTCACCAATTACTTAATAATTACTGCAATTTTCAATTAAAACCGACTTAAATGTAACAATTCTTGCAATAATTATACAAAAAGGGTTAATATCGTGGATAAAATGATTTTATAAAATAGACGTTATTTGATTTCATCAAATATCCTCCACTTGAATCCTACTTGTCCTCAAGTTGCCTTTAGAAGTTTATAAAAATGTATCCCTAAGGATATTTTTCGTTAAAGCATTTAATCGATCTATTACTAGTACATAACCAAACACCTCACGAAATAGGAGATGAAAACACTCAAATCACCTCAACTTATCTATGTGGTTCATAGTAACTAATTGTTTAATTGCTCGGTTGCTTCCATGAGGAGGTATTTATCATAAGCTGGCAATGATACACTCTCCACCACTAAAGCCCAAGGATTAACAAGTTATTATAAAGGGAAATATGGGTTTTGTTTGGAAAGGCATAAGGTTTGTTCATTCCTACAAATCTTTCTCCTGAAGTACCTCACTTCCAACAAGGCAGCTCGAAGCACAACATATTACACCCCGGAACGCCGGAGATTTGCACATTGAGTGATTTCGATCAACATCCCCATTCGAAATTTAAACAAAGGTTTGGATGAAAAATGATATAGGGGTAGGAACTTTACTTTCACCAAATTCATAAACAAAAAGATACAAGACATGCATACATGGCCGGAACGCCGGAATAGACATGCATGTTCGTATGGCTCCTCATTCGCGTAAAACCAGACGGTTACTCCATTTAGGTGAGAGGGTAGTATAATGTTGTTAAATAATATATGCAGAAACAAAATAGATTAAGACTTCAGTACATATGTTGCTAGACACTTTATTTTCCCGACCGTTATTTTGACAATGACTCACAATAATTTACACGTCTCTGATCCATAGATAAAAAAACAACAACCTAGAAGTTGGTGTTCCCATAACGTCAACTTCCTAACCATCCATAAAACTTTAACATACTCTACAAGTAAGTGGCGCTATCTTCCAACTTTGTACATATCTACATCATTGATTTTTTGTCGACGAACATACGTATTATCGATCATTCTGTATAATTCCTTTGTAATGCGCTCTTTTGCGAAATGATGATCTACAATTTCTTTCTCTTTTTTTACTAACTAAACTTATATCTCCGGTGTAGTTTCACCATACTTCAAGATCATTTAATAATTCCGGATAATTCCATTCGGTAATTTTTCGTTCTTCGGATTCACCATTTAATTGTGTATGTAGTAAAATCAAATGAGCTTTGCCTACTAATATACTTTCCCTTTGGCAATGTGTAAATTTCCAACCGCATCAAGATAGAAAATGACAAAGACTCGGGAAATATAAACTATACACTTTAGCAAACTAGTCAACTGTTACATATTAAATTATATTCTGACATACATTGTAGGTTAAGGTGTAAGGGTGTAACGAAACAAATAATTGGTGTAAATTCCTAAAGGATTGGCTCTATGGGTTGTTCTAGTGGATCATCACTCTAAAGATGAGACTGGAAGGGTTTAACAAGAGGTTAACTAACCGGTGTAGTTAGTTAATAAACAACATTTATAGGTGATTCGGTAGTAAAATCTAAGATTTCAATTTAACAAGTTACTCATAGTATACTCAGAAGACTCATTATTGTGGTCTCGAATGCTATAACCTAGCCATGTTCTAAAGTTACACACATCAACCGACACAATATATTTTGTGGAATTTGGGTAAACATTTGGAAACGGAAAGGTTAAATCCTCACAATATCTATCAAGGGTTATTGTGTGCGGGTTATGTAACATGTAATTTCACAAAAGTATGCTTGAAATTTTTTAAATTTGAGCATAATTTAAGCCTTTTAGTGTGAACAATTATAGGACAAGTATACATTCTAATTCCCATCCACCCACTTGAATTATACAATGTCCTCGTGTGCTATATATAATATCATACACAGGGAATTTCAAAAAGACTTAGAATGAGAATCTCCCTGATATTGGCTCGTAGATTCTCCAATTTACGTTTATGAGCAAGATCGTGTGTTGAATGCGTCTTGAGGTTTCAAGACTCCAACACTTCAAAATTTCCAGATTTGTAAATTCTCACCAATATTCGTCGATATTTCCTTCACGAGATCTTGTGTAAAATATAGGAAAAACAGGTGCATTCATACTCTTGGTCTTTACAGTTATTCTATACTAAACTAGAACAAACTAAATACGGGCTAGACTGTGGATACGGTGTATCAAGTAGATAAATACGGCGTATTCGCTGAATTGACAATAATATTTTTAAAGTGCATGAAAAATAAAGTACTGTAAGTCCTGATATTCAATACGCATATGGTATGGGGCGGGATACGCCGTATGAAGTTGGAGAAGACGATCGATAACAAGAATTGTGAGGTTTCTCGATTTACCGATCTCAGGAGCGTCAGGGACTGATGGAAATATTATAAAGCCATTTTGGAGGAGAGAAAGTAGTTATTATTGAATGATTAGTGAAAATTACAATTATGAGGTTCACCCCTCTAAGGAAGATTATAGGGGGTATTTATAGTCTAAACACAAGCCATCTTTGGGCTAATTACACTTCTAGTCCTTGTGTTTAAGACTATAAGGAAACTAATGTAATTTCCATATAGACACCACATTTTTAATCCTAACAATCTTCTCCCAATGTGGTGGCATATGGAATTACTTACAATGTATCCTACAAGTACAAATATAAGTGCTCCAGCTTGAATCTTTCCATTACTTACAGACGATACAATGTAATTTGTATAAACTGAGTTAGCTTCCCCCCAGTTCATACTGCATGTCTTCACACAACTTTCTTCATCTACTTCTTTTTGTTGAAGTTTCTGAATCAGCTTCCCCCCAAACCAACATCCGTATTGTAAGCGAATTCAGAAACTGTGATGTAGCTTCATAGAAGAAGAAGTAGTAGTAGAAGTAGAAGATGAGAATCAGAGTAGAAGATGAGAATCAGAGGATTAGAGGGCTCGAAATAGGGGAACTAAACTGTATAGAACCAGAATTAGGCGCCTCAAGAATGGGTGATCTTTTATTGACCTTGCAGTTCGGATTGGAGTCAAGGCGATATAGGCAGGGAAACATGACACATAAAGGCGAACCACCTAACCAATTATCTTTCCAAAAACTAGTATTGCAACCTGTGAGGTCTTGAATATAGGATCAATAAGCAATAAAGTGTTTAGTTTAGAGAGAGAAAGTAGAGAGAGAAAGAGGGAGGAGGATAATGAAATGAAACTTGAATACACATCCAAGACACCTACAAGACACACCTACAAATGAGGTGGTGGAGGGGTATTTATACCCTTTTACAATAAATGACCATGGAGCCCTTGTCTTCTAAACATTTACAATTTAGCCCTTTTGACTTATAGTCTTTGACTATTTACCATCTACCTAACCTATTACACAATAATATTTTATTATTTATTACAAGACATTTATCTCAATAAGATCGTCACTTTTATCAATCCTAACAATCTTCCCCCAAGGGACGATCATTGAGATCTCTCTTTGATTGCATTAATAATCATCATTTTCTTATTCGTACAATCTCCCCTTAAAGGAAGATCATCTCTCTTGTGACTTTGATCTTTGAACTTTCATTGAGATCTCTCTTATGACTTTGATCTTTGATCTTTGAACTTTAACGCTTGTATGTCTTGAGTCTTGTTGTGTAATAGTGGTCTTGTTCCAATCATGCTCTTGTGATCTTGATCATGATCTTTCCATTTTCCTTTTAGTCCTTTGCCTTTGAGATCTTTACATATCATTATTCTTTACCGTGAATCCATCTTGATTTGTCTTTTGAAGCTTTTGACCAACATACTCATACTTTCTTAATATCTTACAATCTTCCTCATGTAGAACTTTATCTTGATCAACAACTTTGAGTATGAGATATGAAGGAATGAATATGACGGTGTTCTTGCTTCTGAAAGGTAGAGATGTTGTTGATGTTCTTCCCCCCAATTGCTTCCCCCCAAATAAACAACCATTCGTATGCACATACTTCACATTTCTTCCCCCTAATTGTTGCGCTCTATCGAAATATTCAGCTAGAACACTTCTCTTCCCCCTGATTGCATTTGATGACCATCAAACATAATCATAACCTTGTTGCACCTGAATATTCGATAGTGAAGTCATGTGAGGGGTACAATCTAAGCATGAGAGACAACTTCTAACTTCAATTCCAACAATCTCCCCTTATCAATATTGTGACATCATAAGTAACCTTGGTAATCCAACACTTCACTTGAATAAATCAAGGAAATGTTGTTTGTGTTTTTTCGAAAACAAATTCCGAAAAAACACGATAACTACTAGATCACTTAGATTACTAGTTAACACTAATTGAATCATTAAACAATCATTTTCAAATTAGTGACCTACGTTCAGCGTTGGCTTTGATGTTAGCACTGGTAGGATTTCCATTCATTCATTGTGAAATACTTAATTTAAGTATCACTCTTGAATGTTCCGGCAATGTCACTAAGACATGCAATATCACATAGACATATAAGCGACTCTTGTACTTTTTGTATCTTTGATGTTTAATACAAATGTACTTTTGTGTCCTATGTGAGATTTATGAATTGATCTCATTTGGCTCTAGACTCGATTAGTGCTTTTTGGTTTTAGTGGGCAGACCGCCACCTTTTCAATATCAACAATCTCGGAGTGAGATGTCAATAGATTATGCGTTTAATCTCCGTGACAATGAAACAAGAATTCTTTTGAGAGAATCTTGAGTGGCTGGGAAGGGTTGTGCATTGCATCACTGGGTCCATGATGTCTTTCTTCAATACCAAATATCATCTTTGTGATATTCGATAGATTATGTATTGACCCGGTTTCTGCCTAAAGTTTGTGGAGGGCTTCTTTCTTTTCACCCTTTATCCATACATTTCTTTTTCATTCTTCAACCCCTTCAATGTTAAACTAACGCGTCCTCATTATCATCTTGTTGTGATTGTTCCGATGATAACTCATGCCTTAGTTAACATTATTCCCATTCACATTCTACTCCATCATACCTAAGGACCTATATTCTATCTATGGAATGTCCCTGGGTAGATCCCTCCGGTTCTGGTTGGATCATGGGATAATACCTAACCTTACCACCTTATTTCTTCTTTGATCATCGTGAGGTAGTTGGTTGTTGGGTATTAAGATCAGAACCATAAAACCATTTGAAAATCAATCAAAGTGTTTGATATAAATCAAAACATTTAACACTTTGAAAGTTTCACTTTTTGAGAAATACTCCCCCTACACATGTGCATTGATATTCAAAATTATTTTGCACATGGAGGAAAGAGTTGATTGCACTTTGAGTCTTTTAGATCACTTTGATATTCAACACACTTAAGCATTTATCTTTCTTGATCACATTTTAATCCAATTTTCTCCCCCTCAAAAATAGCATACCATATGATATTTTTGATATCAATGGATTAAAATAGCTATATGAGAATTTGAAAACACATGGGAGAAAACGGATATAGCATGATTATGATTTGGAACCTTTTTGAATGTTCTAAACAAATTTGAAAAATAGTTGCGTCAAAGTATATAAATATCTAAAACGTATGGTCAGTAGATTGCTCACTCCTCATCCTGTTAATTTCAGGAAACGGTCGTAACCGGACACAATCTTCACCATTTGCACGCTTATCGATATAAACATACTTGACCACAACTTCTTTTAAATCGATTATTATTCATTTGTTCAAAACATTTTCATTTGTATACCATTTTGCTTGAGCTCAAGATTTTGAATATCTTAAATGAAATAGCTCAAGTCCAAGAAGTTGTAAACTTCCCGTTGTGAGGATAAATGTACAAAAATGTACACTTTCCTTTATTTGAAGAATGAGTCCTAAGCTGACATATACTTAGAAGTCGTATGTCCCGAGCACACTTTTTGAAAATATGTTGATACAATTTTTGAAAATCTTTTTTTTTAAAATGAATAAATTTTGCTCAAAACAAGAAGATTTCTCTTCTTTTTAAGGTAAAGCGCACTAAAACGTACACTTGCCTTTTATTTGAAGATCGGGTTGCAATCTGACATTTGATTACAAACCATTGACTTGAGCTACAAAACTTTGAATGTTTTATTTGAATAGCTCAAGACCGAAAAGATTTCTATTTTCATTGTTAAGGATAAATGCACTGAAACATGCATTTTCCTTTTATTTAAAGCACGGGTTGCAATCTGATATATGATTACAAACCATTGACTTGAGCTACAAAACTTTGAATGTTTTATTTGAATAGCTCAAGACCGAAAAGATTTCTCTTTTCGTTGTTAAGGATAAATGCACCGAAATCATTGTTAAATACAAGTTAAGATGCTAACACTACTCATATTTGTAATCTGTGTAAGCCTATACTAACTTTTCACTCCCGATGGATAAATATCTATAAATGTGCATGTGCTCATTTCAAATTTCGGACATCCAATCGACATTTTAAGAAAGTTGTAATCCCTCTAAATGTAACGTTCCACCCCAAGAATTATGATTTTGAAGGCGAGATCATTCTATGTAGCGACTTTCTTCTCGGCACATCCCAGCCGAGACCGGCTTAGGTGACCAGGCTTTTGACACCCCACAGAGAATAGTATCGGAACTCACGGACCTTCGGTTTCAAAAAGTCTTAGGTTTCCTGTTAAATTAATACTTTATTTAGAAAGACCAAAACTTAAAACGAAATAGTCTTAGTTCAAAAACATATTTAAATTTAAGAAAAAGAGATTTATCCTACATTTATTCAAACATATACATTACACTTAACATTAATATAATTACGAGTCATGCAGACCCGTGCATTGCACACGGCTTGTGTCAAAAAAAATTGCATGGTGTGCGTATAATGGTCGCTTGTATCGTGATTTTGTCGAATGTTGATTCCTTTGTTGGATGGGTTATTACCCATACAATTGTAGTGGGGTATTTGAGTTTGACGTGAACGTTTGATCCCTGTATAAAGCTGTCTTTATGATAAATTGATCTTTGGCACACGGGTTGTGTTAATTTTTTGCACGGGTTGCGTGTAATGGTTATGATTATGTGAAACGTTGATGCCTCTGTTTGATGGTTTATACTTTGGAAATGTGATGTGTAATGTTTTGCTGCGTAGTGCGAGAATAATTTGACATATAAGATAATTTTTTAGTCCAAACAGCATTGTGCGACTATTTAAGTTTAAGGTTAAAGTTTCGTCATTGTATAATACTTGTGTTAGGATAGCGTTTGCTAAGTTGGGCATTCAGACCCGTGCGATGCACACGGGTTGATATAAGTTTCCATGGAGGAGATGGATACAAAGCATTAATAGTACTAACAATAGCTTAGAACCTGCAAATTCTCGAATAAAGCTTGATACTGGAAATCTAATCTTTCACCAAGACAAAAGCTTTAGAGAAGAAAATGCCTATCACATTCTTTAGAGTATTATGTCGCATACATTTATCAATAACTAAGAACCCAAGTGCAATAATGTTCATGTATTGTAATACGTTAAAGAAAACAACAGGCAACCGATCGACACATATTAATGGGATTAATGTCCTTTTCTTCTTTTCTTCTTTTGTTTCGCATCAGCGTTCTCATCTTCTTCCTCAGACTCTTTCTTCTTCTTATATTTCTTCTTCTTCTCTTTAACATCGATGTTCTCGTCTTCATCCTTAGACTCTTTATTCTTCTTATCTTCTTTCTTTACTTTCACATCAACATTCTTGTTTTCATCCTCCGCTTCCTTTTTCTTTTTGTCTTTGTTTTTCTTCTCTTTCACATCAGTGTTCTCGTTTTCTTCCTCGGACTCATTTATCTTTTTGTCACGGGGCATATGATGATAAGAACACGACAAAATATAAATGCATAAATAAATGACGAATAATTAAACCGGTTTCTATTTTGTTTGTTGCGTGTCATTGTTCTAAGGTAGTAATTGATTTCAAGTTTTCGACCATTAGCTAACATGAATTTTTATATGTAAATCATAGATGTCTCGCAAAAGATTGTACAAAAATTATGTGCAATGTGGAAGTAATAAAAAAACATACACCACGTTCCAAATAAAATATAAATTTTGAAAAAATAGCATTGTTATCCAACCTAGTACTTCACTACTTTGGAGCTTTTACACATTAAATACAATCACATATGTCTTTCACTTTATAGTCTTCAACTGAAGAAAGAAGCAAAGTGTGAAGTGAGGATCACAGCCCAATTTAAAGTCCAATTGATAATGGAAATATTAAGCCCATAAATTTACCCAACATCTAAACCATTGCCATAATATTTACTCATTTGTTAAACCTAAAAAAACATTTGACGCCACCCACTTTCTTTGTGCAGTCATCCTCTTTTTCATATCATCACACAAACATCTTTCATACTCCACCCATACTTTAGCAAATATATACCCACACTTCTTTAAACCAAATCTGTTTGAACGAAAGAAAGCAACGGAACGACATGATACTGACACGAACATCTTTCAGCTTCTTGAAAACCAAACACAAACACATCTCTTTCAGAAATATTAAATATTAAACACGGACCCTTGATCCTTTTGTCTTCTGTAAATGACTTCATAGATAGGGTTAAAACAAAGACATGGCTTCAAGATCTTAATATAAAAGGTCTCGGGTAGGTTGTTTTATTTTGCTTTTAATTCTTGTTTTTGTGTTTTAATAATCGAAAAAAGAAATGGGTATAACAACATTGTTATAAATCGTTATTTAATTTTCGGATATTAAAAGTGGTTATTGTTCAAACATGTTAGATCCATACAGATTAGTACAAAAGTTTGAACAAATAACCGAGATCTTGATTTCTTGTTTATGTTTTGAATCTCAGTTGTGATCTACGATGGGTTGTGATTAAACTCTTTAGATCTTTATAAATCTACGCAAGAGTTTAACGGATCTGAGATCCTTTTTTGCTTTTTTGTTTTGGTCGAGTCTATTTTCAATCTGTGTAAGCCTAGACTAACTTTTCACTCCCGATGGATAAATATCTATAAATGTGTATGTGCTCCTTTCAAATTTCAACCATCCAATCGACATTTTAAGAAGCCTATAATCCCTCTAAATGTAACGTTCCACCCAAGAATTATGATTTTGAAGGCGATATCATTCCATGTAGCGACTTTCTTCTCGGCACATCCGAGCCGAGACCGGCTTAGGTGACCAGGCTTTTGACACCCCACAGAGAATAGTATCGAAACTCACAGACCTTCGGTTTCCAAAACTCTTAGGTTTCCCGTTAAATTAATACTTTATTTAGAAAGACCAAAACTTAAAACGAAATAGTCTTAGTTCAAAAGTATATTTAAATTTTAGAAAAAGAGATTTTTCCTACATTTATTCAAACATATACATTACACTTAACATTATTATAATTATACTTATAACCTTTACCCTTTAAACGAACTGTCACATCGGTATGCGAGCCGACCATGCTCCAGTTGTCTTATTTCGGCTTCGGTCCTTGCCTTATATGAAGACTGTCACATCGGTATGCGAGCCGACCATGATCCAGTAATCTGACAAGGTATTATTATTAATATTACTTATCATATACACATTTTTTTAACAACACATTTTATTACCACAGTATATAGAGAAAATTTTATTTTAGAAAATTTAAGTATAAATTTGAACTAAGACTAAAAAGTCTAAAGATGTTGATTTTAAAAGGACTTTTAAGTGATAAAACCACTAACTTGTCTAATTTTCAAAAAGAGCACGTATTATTTGTCCGGTTAGAAGCTTCGGGGAGGAAAAGCCACAAATTACACTTATGAGCTCTTAAGATAACCAACTAATCCTTGCTTAGCATCTAACTTATACTTAACTACATCATTTTTCGTTCTTCGCTAATTTAAAATCTTTAATAAAAAGATCCGCGAATGCTCAGTCTAATAAAATCAAGCTTTGCATATTTAAAGTTTATTATGGAAACTTGTAAACTTTTGGCTTTCTTAAGGTAGAATTCACGTTTTAAAGCTTCTTGTATAAAAGACTAGCAAAATCTTAAATTTATATAAGTTAAGGGGCAAGCTAGAGCGCAACATGCTCGATCAAGTCAAAATTTATTCTTATTCTCACCATCGGAAAGTCAAACATTTGTGTCAAAACACTTATTTTATTTTTGAATTTTTTTAAATTTTGGCCTAAAATCACATATTTTTGGTGGTAAAACGGGGTTACGTGAAGACAAGGCAAATAAAAGTAAGATCAAATCGAAAGATCCCTCCCATACTAGAACTACACATTATCCTCAATGTGAGACTATCACCCCCATACTAATTTCAAGGTATAATCCAAATAATAAGGGGTCTCTATGCAAATTTAAAGCCGTTTATGAATTATGCTAATAGATAAACGTTAATCAATAAGATCTAGGATATCGGATTCCCGTATATAAGCATGCTAAGGATTGAAGATTGAGTGGATGATGGACAAAACCACGAGCATGAGAGTCTTCAAAATTAGGGTAATCCTGTACATAAAACACAAACCACGAAACACGAGAAAGGAAGAGGCGAGCCTCCTCACACCACACTTATTAATAAATATTATACTAATATACTACTACTAAGGATAAGCATGGGTTGCCACCCACGAAGCGCTTGTTTTTGTGCGAGTCTCTAGCTTGACTCTCCCCATATCATCGTGATATTAGGGACGCAACATGTGGAAGAGCAAACTTCCATCGGACATGCATATGCCACCGGATCTAAGGAAAAAAACTATAAGCGGAGATGCCGAGGTCAAAAATGATATCTTCACTCCCGGATGAGAGAGGAAGAGAAGATTCCACCGGATAGGTGAAATAAGGAAGAAAATTTCGGATAACAAATGTGAAGGAAAAATAATGGTGATCCTCATAGGGTAACCTCACATATGTTGGAGAAAAAAAATTCTTATGAATCCCGAGGTCAAAAACTTTGTCATCGGTCATCAAATCATCTTTATCAAGTTCATCCTTTAAACTTCTTGGGTCATGATCTAAAAATACATCGGGAGGGAGATTAGGGATAGTGTCATTTATAAGAAAACTTTCAAGATAGATTATGTCTCCCTCCGAATCATGATAACCGTTCTTAATATCCATAGAAACATCAATATCTAGAAAAGCATCGATCTCATCAATTTTGCCTCATGGGTCGAAACACTCATCCTCATTAGCATCGGAAAGAGGTGTGACTAACAAAACCGGCTCATCAAGGTTAGAAACATAAGATTCCTTACTCTTAATGTTCTCTAACACCTCATCAAAAAGAGTATTTACGTCACTAGAGATGTATTCGTCATCGAATTCTAAAAGAGGGTTCGAGTATATTTTAACATTATCTTCCAGAACGTCCTCATCGGATAGTGACTCGTCATCACTAGAGGTAAAATCATCATTTGAATCGAATAGAGGGTTAGAGAAAGTCACAGATTTTTCCTCAAAAGTGTTAATGGGAGAGAAATCATTACACGAAGGTAAATCACACTCACTATCACTCCCAAATGTATCCTCGGACTCACTTGGGATTGGAACAAGGTCCTCAACACTAGACTTTATTACTTCGTCCGATTCCTTTTCAGGAATAGTGCTAAGTTCCTCATTCCCCCATGATGAGAGAGTCCTCGGGATCCTCATTTGGTAAAACAGATGTGATTGCAATAGACGGAGGTATTTGAGATACAATTTCATTCAAAGGAATAGTACTCTCCTCGTAATCATCGTCATCATAAAAAGAATTGAAATGTCGCGAAGGCTCGGGAGTATGAATACTAATATTAGCCGCCTGCTCTCGTAACATTTCACCAAGGAATTGTATAAGTTTATTTCCTGACTCAATCATTTTATCCCATCTATCGTGCACATCATTCATCCCCTGCTGATTAATGTCTTCTTGATGATTTATGGAATACTGCGGGGATTGGTCAAAACCGGAATAGTTAGAATTATGCTCAAAGTGGCTTTGATTCCTCGGTTGACATTGAAAACTTTCATGAGGACCCCCACATTTTTTACAACAAAGATATTGTTGTGGAAAACTCAGTGAATTTTGTGGATAATAATTATTACTAAAGTTTTGATTGTAGCTCGGTTCCTGCTCATAGACAAGCGGGAACCGTGGTGGACAATCATAACCATGGTGAGAATCATTTCCACATAATTCGCACGAGTATGTTTCGTACTGGGGTTGTAGAGGGTAGGTGAAAACGTTTGTAAGATCATTGAAAGAGTTAGGAGCATCAATGGATGAATTTTCATCTCTTAAAGGGCAAATCCAACAAGATCCTTCTCTAAGACCATATCCACACCACTTGCAAGTACACCGTTGACAACGTTCAACTTTTTCTAACGGATCTTTACAATGAAATTGGTTGAGTGAAGATGTTTGGGGTTGTAGAGGTGGGTAGGAAAAATCGGGTGTTGCATCATTTGAAATGGGATCGGGGTTACAGACAAACTCGTCTCCGAAACTCACATTGGTACAATGCCGACAATTTCCACCGTTAAACGGACCTCCACACCACGAGCATCTTGAAAACCAAGACATTTTGAAGAATTATCGGATAAGAAGGTTAAGAGAAAAAGAATTAAACGAATAAGAGGATAGAGAAGAATATTTATAGAATTTTCAAATAATACATAAAGAAAAGAAATAATAAGAATAAGAAAGAAAGAAAAAATATTTTTGGTAACCGAAAGTCAAATGTGTACGGTAGCTCTCTTGAAAACGCACAAAGAAGCGGATGAGCGGTTAAGCGCGAAGCTTTTAAAAACCTTCTCCTTTCGGGTCGAAGTTCGTTGGATCGACCCTCTCTTTTAGTTTGTTTACTAAAGGTGAGCCGAAACGACAATTAACAAACGATTATTTTCAATATTAACATAAAAGAAAATAAGAATAGAAGTGTAAAATATTTTTGTATTTTTTTATATAAAAAAATAAAATGAAAACTTTCACAGGGAAATGATCTTCAAGGCTCGAATACAAACAATCCTGTAACAATCGCTACACCTCTCCCCGACAACGACGCCATTTTGATATTCATCAAAAACCCCTCAATAATATAT
The DNA here is from genome assembly GCA_026074375.1 of Tanacetum coccineum. Taxonomy (NCBI): domain Eukaryota; kingdom Viridiplantae; phylum Streptophyta; class Magnoliopsida; order Asterales; family Asteraceae; genus Tanacetum; species Tanacetum coccineum. The sequence goes on along the minus strand of BQNB010010405.1, from coordinate 57,325 downwards.
ATATATATATATATATATATATATATATATAACATATACATAAGAAAAGTATCATACAAATTATTCTTAGGAAAGAATAATAAGTAATCAACACGGGTTTCGTTCTCCTCGGTGAGAGGTGAATGGAAATCTACGTTCATGTTGAAAATCAAGCTTGATTGTCATTTAAGTTTTGGTTTTGGTTTCTAAATCTAATAATGCAAAGGGAAAGCATATAAAGGCTCGCTAAACTAGAAATAAAAGCTAATTGATAATCCTAATGACAATTAAAAATAAAACAATTAAAAACCAAACACAACTAATTAACCAAATAAGATAAAATAAAACTCTAAAATCTCAAAATGTAAGTTTTAAAACTTAAATGTATTAAACTAATTTTTGAACTCAGAAAATATTTTTTTGGATTTTTAAACTATTCAAAACTAATTTTATAACTAAATAATACTAGAAAATTAATTAAAAATACTAAACTATTTTATAGAAATCTGAAAAAAATATCAAAAATACTTTAAACTAATACCAAAGTTTAGAAAATAAAACTGGAAAATAAGCTGAAACATATAAGCAGTTATTAAGCAAATAAGCAAATAAGCAAAATCTGAATTAATGCATAAAAGGAAATGGAAATGGAGTCATAACAGAAAAGACCCAAGGGCGCAGTTGGTGTTGTGTAAGGGAGGTCACAAGTTCGAGTCTTGTGACTGTCCGTTTTTATAAAACATTTTTTTTATTTTTCTTTTTGAAAAAGCTAAACTATAAGCTAAAACTAACAACTTTAATAAATGAACTTATAGCTGAAACTTATTAATAAGCTAGGAAAAAGCAATCAAAAGATGACAAATTTGGTTTTTAAGATTTTTAAGCTATAAGCTAAAACTGTTTAGTCTTTTTGAACTTATTAAGCAATAAGAAGCACAAATAAGCTGAAACAGATCAAATCTTAAACCTAATAAGCACTTATGATTAAAAATAAGCAAACAAGTTAAGCTTAAAACTACAAAAAGCATCTAGACAGTTAGACTTAAAAACAGAATTCAAGGACTTTTAACAAACTTTAAGCTAAGTTTAAGAGACTAATGAGGAAAAGCTAAAAACTAAAAACATATATAGACCTAAACTCTACTAACTCAAATAAGCAAGAATTAAGCAGACATGACAATGAAATAAGCTAGAAAAGGCTAATGCAAATGGCAGACTACACTACTTGGTATATAAATGTTGATTTAATTATATTTAATATTATTTATACATATATATTAACTGTATTTAGTAATATATTTACATATATATATTACAATTATATATCTAAAATAAAACTTTCAAATATCACACCATAAACCTACCTTATACTTTAAAACTAAATATATAATATTATATATATATTATATTATATTTATATATATATATATATATATTATATATATATTTATTTATATATATATCATATATTTATATTTATTATATATTGTAATATTTATTTAAAACTTATTTTATAATAAATAATACTAGATAATAAAAAAATTTTTATATTTTTTAAATTTTATCTAAACTATTTTTATAGAAATATGAAAAAAAAAAAATATCAAAAATTCTTTAATACTAATAACAAAGTTTAGAAAAATAAAATGGAAAATAAGCTGTTGAAACAGATAAGAATATTTTAAGCAAATAAGTCAAATAAGCAAATAATGCAAATTATGAATTAATGCATAAAAATGGAAAATAGAAATGAGTCATTACCAAGAAAAGAACCCAAGGGCGCAGTGGTGTTGTGTAAGGGAGGTCACATGTTCGAGTCCTGTGACTGTCGTTTTTATAAAAAATTTTTTTATTTTTCTTTTTGAAAAGGATAAACTATATGATTTAAAATTAAAACAAACTTTAATATAAAAGAACTTATAGACATGAAACTTATTAATAAGCTAGGAAAAAGCAATCAAAAAATGATAAATCTGGTTTTTAAGATTTTTAAGCTATAAACTAAAATTGTTTGGTCTTTTTGAACTCATTAAGCAATAAGAAGCACAAATAAGCTGAAGAATTCAATAATTCTTAAAATAATAAGCACTTATGATTAACAATAAGCAAACAGTTAGCTTTTTAAAAACTACAAAAAAGCATTAGACAGTAAAAGACTTAAATACAAGAAAATATTTTTACCCAAAAGGACTTTTAACAAACTTTTAGCTATGTTTAGAGACTAATGAGGGAAAGGCTAAAAACTAAAAACAGATATAGACCTAAACTCTACTAACTCAATTAAGCAAGAATTAAGCAGACATGACAAAGAAATAAGCTAGAAACGGCTAATGCAAATGGCAGACTACACTACTTCTGATATATATATATATATATAGATATATATCATATATTTTATTTTATTATATTTATTTATATATATATATATATATATATATATACATATATACATATATATATATACATATTATATGTATATACATATAAATATATATTTTATATAAACTTTCAAGAACTACACCCTAAACTACCTTATTAACATTAAATAAAAGACAGGAAGTCGGAATGCATAATTATATGAAAGTTAATAAATTATATAAAATAACCTATACCTTTTTGCATTTTACGTCTGTATTTTAAAAATAGATTTCGCATTCATATTTATATTTATATACATACGAAAAGTTGTTCGCTCGCCCAAAAATCCAAGTCAGTTTTGGTCTTTCAAGCCCCGTTAAGTTTATGAAATACATTTAGTATATGATTCCAAGTAAATGTCATACTATATAAATACGAATACCACATATTTTGTTAACCAAATAAGTAAAAAAATACTAGGCTCGCCTCCAAAACGCAAAGTACTCATTCAAATTATGTAGATTTTACAAAAAAATACCTAGTGAAATAAAATACGTGCGTTGAATGCAAGTTAGCCTCGCCGCAACGCGCGAGCTCATTCCCACTTTCGCAAAAAACTATACCTCGCTGTAACGCGTGGGCTATCCTGCTTGTTAATAATAATTACTAAACATTAATATTTATGCCGTTTTCATACATATTAACAAAGTTTGATGCACATGGCATATTTTAATTTGACATAGAACTAACCTGGTATGGGCTTAAAAGGTAAAATATACAACTGTTAGGCCTTGACTTTTGTTTTACATAATTATGGAGTTAAAATAGGGTTTACTATTATAGTTTTATACTCTAAGAGCATGCTCTTCCTTTCTTCCTGAGCAGTTTGCCTCTTATCTTCTTTATATCTTGAAAGGGTTTAACGGTAATTTTTAACATTAAATATTCAATATCCGAACTGCGTTTTGAAAAAAGCAGCTAACCACCTACTTCTTCAAATATGTGTTTTCAACTACTCAAAACGCAGATAATCAATTATCCCAAAGATTTTACCAAACACTCAAAACGCAGGTGTGTATGTAAACGTATCTCTTGTTACATACCCCACCATTTTCTCTTTACTTTCTCTGACTAGAATCTCTTAATTATATGGTGTGATTTGATAACATATATTTTTTTAGGTAAAAGGTTTCCCCAGTAGAATATATTACACCAAAAGATATTGAAGTACAAAGGATGTAGGTGAGATCCTACATCTCAGCCCGTTAACATGCAAAACAAGAACGCACCATTTGTGATTAAAACCAAAACAACATAAGATTGACATGCCAATCTTATGAAAACAGCTACCTCTATGCAAATGTGACACAACCTATGAAGTAAGATAAAATGACCCATAAGAAATGTCAATAAACATTAGAAAATCATCAACCATTTTTGCTATAAGCATTCTCATGCTCCACTTCATTGACCGCATGTCCCATGTCATCAAATTCCCCATCATCCCTATTAGAGTAGCGAACCTTCGTTTAGGGAGAGAAAACTACATTTGCTTTAGTAGAGTCTGTTTTCCTACCTGTCCAAATACTAGTCTTTTTTGGAGTCTTCTTGGGAGGAGCCTCCACCTTCTTCCATGTATCATCAACCAAGGCATCTATAGGTTTTTGATATTATCTTCCTCAAGAGCAGAAAATGCATTAGACACCGGAGTACTAGATGTCTTCTTCTGATATACAGATTTAGGCATATCCTACTTAGGTATACTATGATTAAAACCACAACCTTTACTTTTACCTTAGTTTTCCTAATTACCACCTTTGCTTGTCTTTTGTTTTACACTCTAGAAACCATGATCCTGAATATCCTTTTGTATCTCGGCCTTCGGTTGTGAGTCACTAGTCGATGGCTTTTTAGGGCAATTATCATACGAGTGACCAAAAATCTTACATTCGTCACATCTAGGAGGTTTTCGTTCATATTCGACATGCATAATCTCCATTGTGTAACCTGAACCTTCCAACTTAGGAATATACAACAACTAACTTGTCATTTAACCCTCATGTAGCATCCAACTCAATCAAGGCACGAGCAAAGCTACCATGACTCTAAGATTCCATACATATAGAACTTGTATAAGAATTCAACATAATAGGATTGCCAAGTTTAGTAGCAATTATACTCAATCCGTCACTAGTAAAAGCAACCATTAGAACATTATGTAGTTTAACGCACACCGGTACCTTTGTCAAATCTTCCCTAATTAGATTCGCATTAGGAGACCATTTCTTCAAAGTAATAGAAACATTCCGAATCATATATGGCCCATTCAACAACAAATCTTCCAATCCCTATTTAGACTCGAACTTAAAGAAGAATAATCCGTTATTCATCATAAATTTTTGTAGCCCATGCTTATACCATTTATTCCAAGCATATTGTTCAACAAGAGGGTATGAAATACGCTTGCCAATAAAGTATCCATACAAAGAATTTTCAAAATTATCATTAACTTCTTGTACCAAAGCCATTGGGATGATCAAATCAGCTTCTAAATTACCCACATCAGATTCATGTGCTTATTCTTTATGAGATCCGAGTTGACCAACTTTGAATACGAGAACTCATGACTCAATGTAGGGTGTATTGGATCAGCCTTACCATGCATATCCGTTGTGCCTTGTATAGAAACCTTTACACCACCCTCCCTTTCTCATATCATTACTCATCGCAACACCAACAACAACACATCCAACAACCAAGCTTTAGCAAATACAACCACAAACAAACCTTTTTTAGTTAAAAAGATATGTGGGGTTAGAGATTAATTAATTAGAGCCCAAACTACCAGCAATTAAAAAACCAAATAAATCCCAAATAAATGAACCCCAATGATAGGATCGCTAGCAAATAAAGCACAAGAGGATTAAAGAAATGAATATTGTGCAATAAAATAATGATGATAATGAAATCTTGTGCAATAATATAATAATGAGAATGATTTGTTGGTCAATTAAAGCAAGCGACCAAACTATTACACAGATCCACCCTATAGAATATTAAATCGAAGTCCAAACTACAATTAGACACAAGATCTAATTAAAAATTGTTAAAGTTATTAAATTAGAGATTAGAGATTTAAATAACTAAAATTCATTAGATTTGAGTATAGTTTGAAGAAGTGGATCGATTGAAAAAGTGATACGGATAATTGCCATTTTTAAAGAGGGGTTTTAGCTATTTTTAAGTTGTATTATTTTTAATTTGGTTTAGGGATATTGTGATTTGATAGCATATTGCGTTCTAAAATTGGTATCAAAGCTCACGCTGTGATTTAGAGTGATTATTACACTTTTCTAACACCAAATCTTCTCAAATATCCAAACCGTAGATTTCCTTGATGAAACTCGCAAGCGTCTTAAAAAATATAAAGTAAGAGCGCTTTTAAAACTTAAAAGGTTGCATTGTTAATCTGTATTTAGTGTTTTAAAGAAGTTTTATGAAAATGAATGGATTGGAAATCGTTAAAAATGGATTTTTGGTCGATTACGTGTGTTTTTATCGAGTTTGGGAAATTCAGAAACATCTTATGAAATTTGCAGCCTTCATAAGATTTTCGGAAAGGTACAAAAAGAAAAACTAGTGCTCTTTTATTCTTGGGAATAAAATTTGAAAGTCTAGAATTCAAACCATTTTCTAAATTTTTCTAACTTTATTATTCGCAATAATTTTTTGGGTAGCAAATTCTTAAGGGTTTTGAATTTCGCTACCTTGGAAATTCGGATGGTTAGAAATTGGCAACTATTTTGTAAAAATTCGCAACATAGTTTTCTTGTTTACCGCATCTCACGGCCAGAGCCTAGACTCTGATGCTGTACACATAACACTTCAAAGTGTTCATTCGTGTAAAGTCCACTAGGGCTACCGTAAAGGAATCCGCCAATACACAATGAAGTCCATCTAAAACGGAGCCTCGAGCCTCCAAGGAACTCAAAGCTTCCGAGGAGTCGAATAAGGCTCCGAGCTACAAGCTAAAACATAATGATTTGTAGACCCAACACGATCTCGGAGCCTCAGTAGACGCCTTCCTATTGGCTAACAAGATCATGCTCCGCTCTATCCAATCAAAATCAGACACATAGCAAAGTCTAAGACATTCCTAGGGTTTGCCTATAAATAGGCGCCTCATTTTCACAGTTAAAGTATGTTCTTACATACTTACTACTTTCTCTCTCTAAAACACATACCATAACCATGATATCTAATTCTCATGCTAGAGCCGGTTTGTAGAGTCTGCCCCTACGCTCTGTGCTAACCCAAGTGATTATTTTCTATCTTATTTCATATCTACTCCCCAAGCTTTAAAGTATCCAAGTTTGTTTACCTATAACACGCTCTAATCAAGAAAGTACTAATCATTGTAAGATCAGTGGCACCCCCAGTGGGAGCCATAAAATACTGATTCGTAGGGTCATTTTCATACTCTACCTTTTTTATACTTCCACCCTCATAACACCATGGTAATGCAAATCAATACAAACCCTCATCACCAACACTCATGACATTAACAACAATGATTCTTGATGAAGAAGAGAGAGAGGTCTTAAGAAGACCACAACTCACCACACCTCTAAATCCTACCTCAAACATCACCTTAAGCAGTCAAACACACTTTGTAACCCTATTACACCCTGACATGCAAACAATCGGCGAAGCCTTTGTCATGGCTAACTACTCACAACTAGAACCCCTTATGCAAAAAGGAATAAAAGAGTTAAAGTTGCATGGTATTGCAACTTGTTTGAATTCTTCAAATGAAGATGTTGATGAAGGGAGGGAAATGGAGGCACCACCTAGATTCCAGCCGCAACCTCTCAAACAGTAAGAGGGAAAGACAATGCAAGGTATCCCCCTGTTATTATCTACTCATCCATGAGAAACAAAGGGGAGGAGGAGGATCCTGTCACCTAGAGAAGCTCTGATCGCTCACAATGTAACACCCTAAAACCGATTTATAAGTACTTAATTATGATAATGCCATAGAATGAGTTTGACTACGACCTTTTTTAAGTTTGAAGATGTTACGTGATGGGTTAGTCAACTTGGTAGTCAAACTATAAGTCAATGTTTATCTAAATGGTTATAGAAAATATTATGTGTCACAATTAGGAAGAATATGACTTAAAGGACTAAAGTTGTTAAGTGTTAAATAATCTATATAAGTTAATGTAGCCAAATATGAAGGAAAGAGATTTGAGGGACCTATTGTGTCAATAAGATAAACTTGTGCCAACTATCTAGATATTTCCCAGGCATCTAAAAAGTTCTGGTATTCTTGTGTGTGTGTAAGAAGTGTTGAGCCAAGAAGAAAAGGAAGGAAATAGGTAAAATTTGATGATTAATTGATGAATAGTTTAATATTCCAATTCAAGGGCTAGGTTCATAACATTAATCTCCTACATAAGTAAGTAACCTTAATTGAGGAAATTAAAGAATTATGAATTAGGGTTTATACACCCAAATTGTGGTTATGGGTAATTATGCTTCTAAAGCAATAATTATAGTGTTTATGATATTAGGTTTAAGGTTAATTCATGATTTTAGTGAATTTGGTAATTGAAGGTTTCATTATATGATCAAAGTATGATCATATGATGTTAAGTAATGATGAAGGGTGTGTGAATAGGTTATATAAGCTCTTACTATTTATTGTTTAGTGATAATGAATGGTTAATGGTTATGATTTAGGAAGCAAGGATGATGATGGCCTTATTATGAATTATCTTGGAATGAGGTAAGTAACTTAGATTATAACATGTGTTATATATATGTTTTATCATGTTTGTGTTGTGATTGAATGTATTAAGAGCATAGGAACCTTGATTTAGAAAGGGCATTAGTTAGAGATTTAGTGATTAGATATATGAGTGTTAGTCTAATGTCATTAGACTAACTAAGGTATGTATTTGATTTGTATTAAAGATGTATGATTAGTGTGAATCATTGTTATGCTATGGTTAGGATGTATGCAAAGGTTCTTATTATGCTAATGAAGCGAGACAAGTTTGGATAGACCATTGTCATGTGGACTAAGTTTGGATGTTATGTTGATAGTGTGATGATGTGTATATGATTATATGTTATATGTCGGGTTACTTACTAAGCGAAAGCTTACGTGTTTAAGCTTACGTGTATGTGGACTAAGGTATAGCTTGGATAATGCAAGGAGTAAAAGTATTGATTATGTATATGGTAATAGTTGTAGAATGCCGAGCTCAAAGTTAAAGTTGAACCCCAAGTGTCTTAAAAAGGTATATAAACTTGTGTGTCATGTGCTAAAGTATTTTTAGTTGTTGAGTTAAAGGTATGTTATAAATGTGTGTTGGAGTATTTATAAATAGGTCAAAACAAGGCATTTGGTAAACCCTACAAAGTATATGTTTTTGGGTCATTTAGACTACAAATGAGTATGAAAATGATGTATTATGTTGTATTAATGAATTCTGGAAAGTTTCGTATAATATCGAATTCGAAAAGTTAGTTTTCTAGAATAAAGTGTCAAAATGCGTTTTTGAGTGACCTGGTGAAAGAAGCCGCCCGACTAGGCTTTTTTGCCGCCCGGCTTCTCACCAGCCGCCCGGCTTCTCACTAGCCACCCGACGTGGCTGTTTTGCCGCCTGGTTGGTTTGGTTTGGCAGAATTTGGTCGATCTTGTTTATGTCATAAAAACCAAACCGTAAGGAGTTAGAAGGCGTGCCACTCGTCGTTTCTAAGATAATCGAGTCTACTTTCATTTAGTAATACTTTTAATAAGTGAATGGTAATTGATTTTGGTTAGTTTATAAAATAATCACACAAGGTAATTTCTGGGTCATGCGTATGAGTAAAAGTTTTAAATTTTGGTCAAATGAAAGAGTCGAGAAAGGGGCATTTTAGGTTGGTATCAGAGCTTCAGACTAAGATAAGTAGGTTTCCACTATAGGTTGCCTAAACTTAGAAAACTTATAGATTTGTTTTCCATAAGTGTAAGTAGCGAAGAATGTGAATGCCTTAGTTATAAGGTTGATTAAGTGCTTGCGGAATTAGAATGATAATGCTTAGATATAGAATGATTATGAAATGTGATAAATGTTACTTGGCCATAGACTAAAGGATTATGAATGCGGCTAGGAATGTGAAACACTTATCAGAAAAGTGTTAAGTATAGAAGTATATGTTTATGTAATGTAAAGTCTATGGTAGGTTATTTAAATATGTAAGTAATGTAAAATGTGTATGCTGGTATGAGTTTAAGAAATGCTTGAGCTAAGATAATTACATTTTGATAATTAATGATGAAAGTATGTAAGTATGAGCTAGGTAATGTAAAGATGTTTGAATTATGAAAGAGTTGCTTAATGAAGAATTATTGTATTGAGATTAAGCGCTTATATGAATTACCAATAAAAGGTTGAAGTATGATAAGCCATATAATGTAGAAAACATAATAAAGTATAATGTGATGGTATGATGTGATTAAGCACGAGACGTATATGAGTGATAAATAATGAATATAATCTCGTTGATATATGAAAGAGATGTATGATAAGTAAAATGGATAGACGAGTGTACCTTAAGGTAAACCATACAAATGAATGATAAAGAATGAGGTTTATATACGTGAAGGAGTTTAATGAAATAAAGGATATATTGGTATAAAATTTGATCATGAGTTCAACGTGGAGTTGACAAAAAAACAAGAAATGTATATGCATATGAAATACATGAGAATGACAAGTATCATTCGGATCTTGTGTAATATAAAGAAAGATGTTAGAGTGTGAAGTAGAATTGCTTAAGGCAATAAAAGTGTAAATAAAAAAGTATGTGATTAGAAAGGTATGTAGATGACGAAAAGGGTAAAGAATGATAATTTACACAGAGCTTGGGTCCAATGCTCGATAAAGGTTAGTGATACCACAAGGGTATCGATAATGGGCAAATCCCTATGGGGAGAAAGCCAAATGATGAAATGTAAAGACCAACGAAAGGTTGGTAATAACATAAGGGTATGGATAATGGGCGAGTCCCTACGATGAGAGAGCTAAGTTTCCTTCAGGAACAAGTTATTGAGATTGGAACCAAGACTATAAAAGTTGATATTGAAAATAAATAAGTTATTATTATGAGATTAATGGAAAGTAATGAAGACTTAAGTATATTTGATTATTATGTCAAAATTGTATAAGTAGGATGGTTTATAATCTCATTATTTAAATGGATTGGGACACCTTATAACACCCCGTGTTTTTAGGCCATTGTAAGAAATTATATAATCCACTATTTATTTTTAGTCTTGTACGCGTTTGCTTTCAATTTTAATCGTTAAGTTAAATCGCGTAAGCTAAAATTTATCATTCAACGTAAACAAACATCAAACAATTAAATGTTTATGTCAAACAAGCGTTAGATAATTATTTAGAGGATAATTATTAACTTTACATATTTTATTTTTATTGGTTACGTAAGGTGTTTACGTTTCGCAATAAAATATGTTTAGGCATTCCCGGAACCACCAAAACTTATCTATGCTTTAACAAATACCCACAATTATACCCAATACATAAAAATTACAAAAATCTCTTATATAATCATGTATATGGCCGGATATATAGATAAATCACAAGAGAAATATCTCAAAAATCATACCAAAGTCTTTGTACAATACAAGACTCATTAAGACCTAGACCATGACTAGTAGAACTGACCAAAGACTTCCTCATTTCACTCATCTTGTCTTGGACTTGTACAAGTGATCTTTGACTAGTCTAAGTTGTATATAAGGCATGTATAACTTGTAGAAAACTCACACAACTCATTTGCATAAGAAAAAGTTCACAATATCTCTCTCTTTGTCTCTCTTACCCACGACTCACTACAAACACCTTAAATAATCCATACCAAATTTGTGTATAACACATACAAGTATTCCTACAACATATCTAAGATATACCAAGAAAGTTTGAAGGCTTGGTTAAGCATTTAAAAGGGTTAATCAAGGAAAATGCAAGATTAGGGTTTACATAGAATTAGGGTTTTCTTTGTATTGGAAGCTAGGGTTTGTTTGCTAAACAAGGGTTTAGATCATATTGTTCATCACCATACATCATAATAAGGTTATCTAAAAACCTTAATCTCTTTACATTCATGATTTTATGCATATATGATGTCTGTATAGTTAATCACCATCTAAGGAACTTATTAACTTGTAAAATGGATTTTTACACTTGTTTATGATTTAGTATACTTTTACATATGTTATATGGATGTTAATATCATGTGGGAATGGAAGTATAAGTAATGTACAAGTATGGTTTATGTATAAAAAGTGTATATAAACAAGTTACCTAAAAAGTGTACTTATTAAAGTTTATGAACAAATAAGTATGTAGACTTATGGATCTTGTGATTCTTGGACAATATTTGGACAAATGATGGACTAAGGACCTTAAATATGTAAGACTTATAGAGTTAAGTGTTGTAATGGACTTGTAACAAAGTTGCTAAACTAAAAAGTTACAAAAACAAGTTTAAACATATTTTTACTAATAATATCAAAACATTCTGTTTTAATTCGAAATATAACATATTTATTTTATATTTTTATAAAATACTACATGTCATTAGGATTCTAAAAATGTAAGAAACTAAAAAAACCGAGCTATAACGAAGGAGATACATAATTTGCAAGATTTAGTTATAAAAAGTGTTTTATAAAAGAAATTTTATAAAAACTTAAATACAATTCACTTTTGATATATACAAATTATCATTTTTATCAGATAGTACATATTTTTAGAATTCCAAAACATTAAGAATCATAATTTTTTGATCAATAACGAAGGAGTTATGGATTTTTCCGTGTTTACGATAATTAAAGTTTATAAAAATAATTTTATAAACTATGAACAGTAAAAATCACTATTCATCTCAGAAACATTTTAGAAAATACATTAATTAGATAAAACTTCTAATTACGAAGACGTGCTCGAAAAAATCACTAAAATCGGAGTTAAAACGAATAAGATACGACATTTACGAGTAAAAAGAACTGTTCACCAGAGGACTTAAAATATAAAAATGTAATATTTTGATAACTCGTCTTAACACGAAAGCGTGGACATAAGAAACGTAAGAAGCGGACTTAAAATGAGAAAGTTACACCGTTTTTACTAAAGAGATATTTATAAACATTTTTACTGTATAAATATGATTTCACAAATACGATTAGATGGTGATGTAGCTATACAAAATTATATATGGTATTAGACATTCAAAGTGCTTAGTACTTATACGGCCTATAATTATTTAGGTTGCATTCGGGCGTATTTGTGACGCATTTTCACGCATTTGATTTACAATGTTAACTCATCCACTCGCACTCGAGGTGAGTTCATAGCCCCACGTTTTACATTTATATTGATTTACAAGTTTTGGGGTGAGAAACATATGCATGTTTTACAACTGGACGCAAGTGGACATTTTACATTACGATTACGTGTTTACCTAAGTAGCGATAACCCTCTGAGCCTATTATCATGAACTGTCAATTACTTGTTGTGAGCGCGAATGTTATAAATAGATCTATTTGGGATTGACATCCCCGTTCGGGTGAGTCATGCTCACTGTGCCGGTATGCCGGACAACGAACGTATACCATGTCGGATTCGGGATGTTGCGGGTTAGAACATCATCACGGGCAATGTTGGCAATTTATATTGCAATTCATACATGTCGAGCTTCAGTGTCATGAGCTTAGGGAAACGTAATTACATTTTATGATGTTTGCATCTGTTGCATTATCATGGGAAAATCTTGCGATCCTACATTATACATTTTACAAACCTATGAATTCACCAACATTATTATTGACGTTTTAAGCAATGTTTTCTTAGGAGATCAATGAGGTACAAGACCAGGGATACATTGGTTGTCGTTATTTTAGAAGTCGTATGCATTAAAGATTTGGTCGCATTACATTTTGGGGATATATTTTGTTGTGGACTAACATCTATGTATTTTGAACAATGAACAAGTGAAGTTTCGGACTTATGTAACAACAATTTGTTAAATCTAATGTATCAGTTTTAAACGACTTTTAAATGGTCGTTCTTATATATATCTTGTGCTATTGATCTATGAAGTATCAAGAGCCAAGGTTATAGAGAACGAGGTCAAATATTTTTGCTAGACTATAACCGTTTTCAAACATTGCATTCATACAAAGGGATTTTCACGGGACATACATACACTAGTTGTTGCATTATTTGGTTAGACTAGATGCATTCATGATTGATATACATGTTATAAAATACTATGCATATTACATTACTATAAGAGTCTTATATTAATACTTATATAAGCTACTTTTGATTTTCAGATTTGGTCATGTCAAATTCAGAGGATTCTACAGTCACCTTCACGGCTGCATCCAGTCCATTTGAGGGTTTGTCAGACATAGGATCTCTGGGAGTCGATGGACCACCCATTATGCTAGAGGACCCTTATGCTTATGTGGTGGCCGCTTTTCAGTCCCCACCATCATCGGATTATGTGCCTGGCCCTAAGGAGCCAGAGTAGGCACCACCTTCACCAAAGTTTGTTCTTGAGCCTGTATTACCGGAGTTTATGCATCCGAAGGATAATGTACTCCCAGCTGAGGAGCAGCCACTGCCTGCTGCTGTCTCACCCACTGCCGATTCACCAGGATATATTCCAGACTTTAATCCAGAGGAGGATGAGGAGGATCCTGAGGAGGACCCCACTGATTATCCTACCGACGGAGGAGACGATGACGATGATGATGATGAGGCATCCGATTATGACAAGGATGATGATGACGATGTTGAGGAAGACGATGATGAGGAGGAGGAGGAGGAGCACCCATTGTTGATCCCAATAGAATAGATCTTGCTTAGCTTGTATAAGGCTAAGTTGTATTGAATAAATTCAAAATAACTATGATAGAAACTTTGATTATGAATATCAAAGACTATGCGGAATCTAGTCAATGATACTAAGAAGAATTTCAATGAAACAGTAATAAATAAGATTAATAATAAACACTTTACCAAACTTTTAGCCTCAATATAATACGAACACTCTTAATAGTGTTAGGGTTACAAAACCTTGAAGCTATATCGCTATCAAAACAAACAATTTCTAGATATCTAACTCTATGCCCTAGGACCTCCTTTTATATACCAAGGAGTCCTAACCGGCTTACAATATTTTTCTAAGTTAACATGATCTTCTAAACAAATAACTTATACGTATCTTTTACAAAAATATCTCATACTTATCACATAAGCAATCTTTATCTTTTCTCTAATAAGTCTTTGATCTCTTCTCTGTCAGCATAAACTCTTCTAGCAGTTGTAATCTTTAAGCAGTTGTAACTTTCACACCATCAGTAGTAACTTTTGTACCAGCAGCACTAACTGTGAGTAACTTGCAGTAGTAACATATACTAGCAATAGTAACTTATACTAGCAGTAGTAATAATATACACTAGCAGTAGTAACTTACACTAGCAGTAGTAACAAGAAGTACTAACTACTTAGCATATTTTTCATTAAGATTACTAACAACACTAATTTATACTTAGCAGTAGTAACTAATACCTTAACAGTCTTAACTTCCACTTAGCAGTAGTAACTTCCAAACAACATCAAGAGGCTTTTAATTCTAACAATTCTCCCCTAAACTTGATATTCTTCTTCAAAAATCTTAAGTTTCTTCATTAAAAGCTTCATAATCACCAGGAGGATGCTTCCAAACACTTCACTGTTTCTTGAGCTGCTTTTTCATAAGCTTAAGAAGCTGATAACACATTTCATTCCAATAATCAGATTTTAGCTTCTTATTCAGCATATTAGTGATTGTTGCAGGTGTAAGGGGATATCTCTTCTCTACTAGCATATAGACATGCATATCTTCAAACCTCACAAAGTGTACTCCACAAGAATCATATAGCCTCCAAAGCAATACTTTCTTTCCTTGTAAATTCCTCCATATTATATCTTCTACATGATGTTCAAACATAGTCTTTAGATCACCCCATAGCACTCTTTCAAAGCCTTCTTCTGGCCTTGTATTCTCATGCTTAGCTTTAACCAAATTCCAAAAAGTTTCTAAATCTTCTCTATCAAAGCTTTTCATCAGCTGGCTAAACAATAAGTATATCTTGGAACTGCCATCAGCTCTCATTATTTCATAATAGCCTTGCCTTCCTTTTCTATGAATCTGGAAATTTACAATGGGTGCAGGCTTGGTAGCTAGGGGTATAGCATCAATTGCCACTTCATCATCTTGGACAATCTCAAAGCATTATTTAAGATCTTCTTTCTCTTTATCATCTTCCATTTTCTGTTTCTTTGCTACCTCTTGTTCTAGCTCTTCTCCTGCTCTCTTAGAACTAATCTCTTGTGCCATCTCTGCTTCAGCTTTCTTTGAGCTTTCTTTTATCAACTCAGTATCCATATCAATAAACATGTTTACCCTTGTCATGGCTTTATTAAATAATTTCTGCAAATGACTTGTTCTTTAATTAACTTTGCTTGTAACCAGCCATGTGTTTTAGATAAGCTAACATTGTACTTTTCTTTTATGCTTTAGTTGGTGGCTTGTTCCTCTTTTCTTGATCTCTTAATGCTACAAAGTGTTTCTTTCTCTTCTCCAAGAGTTCTACAAACAATCTTGCCTTCTCTTCATTTGTCAATTCTTCTTGCTCTATTGCTTGCAATATTTCAGCCAATAACCTATCAGCCTCTATCATTGCTTGCACTATTATCCCATGAAATGTTGGCTTCTTCAACTTTCTCAGCATTCTCTCTTGCAAGTCTTGCTTGTTCTTCTTCTTTAGCTTGTAGCTTGAAAGCAAGTTCTTCATTAAGTCTTATTTGTTCTTTCTTCTTCAAAGGCTTCTCAGGTTCAATCATCTTAGCTTTGCCTTTATCCTTGATGTTTGAAGGTATTGGTGTTAGTGTTGTTCTTGTTGTAGATTCACCAGGGTCTCTAAAAGTAATGCTTTTAGCTTTGGGTATTGTTGAAGGTGCTGTTATGGTTGTACTCTGCACTAGCTCTTGTACCACAACCTTAGGTTTTGCACTCCTTAATTCAGCCAATGCTGGAGCCAAAGTGATCTCTTCATTAGTAATTGTTGCAGCAGCACTAACTTCAGCAGTACTAACTACTTCTTGAATAACTTTTTCACTTTGTTCTGCAATAAACACTTCTTCACCATTAAAAACATTTGAGCATCATCATACCTCCCCTGAGTCTTATCAACCAAAGTAACCTCTGCATCTTTGTCAATGTCATCTATTTTCCTCCCCTGTTCGGATACATCCTCCTGATCACCCAAACCTTTATCTTCAGAGGAAACAACTTGTGCAGATCTACCAACTTTGAATAGTCTTTTGAGCTTGTATGTTCTTGACCCTCCTTTCTTCTCTAACCTCTTGACACTCACCTTTAAACTTGAAATCTCTTGTGCTTGAGCAGTCTTAGTATTTTCCAGTTCAAGGACTCTCTGTTGTAATTTGGTACAAATTTCCATCAAATCTTTGAGTTTCAGACTATCCTCACCACTGAGCAGTGGATCATTGGAATGTGTAGGTACATTTTCCTCATTGGCAGCCTCATTTGCTATAGGGTCTGTAGGACCACTGGATTAAGGAATCTCAGTGTCTTTTCTCTTTGGCTTCCTTGGTTTTTGTTTCTTCTAGGGTTTGAGATGTTGATGGTTGAGTAATAATAAGTGTGTGATAGGGATCAGTAGGATTAGCTGAACGTTCACCCATTTCTTCCTAAGCTTGAACCATCAGGGTTGGAAATAAGGGTGTAACTGCTCCAGAGAATCCTTTCCTAACCCTTTTCATATTGACAAATACCTTCTTTGTGTGAGAGGGTGTAACAATAATTTCATCATGAGTAGACATATCACCAACTTGTTTATCTAGAAAGATTTGCACAAACCTTGGATACATTAGAAATTTGACACTACTATCCACATTCTTCACCATACTTTCAAAGATATACTTAGAAAAGTTGAATTTCTGGTTTGTGGCTAAGCAGATTATTGCAGAGGCATAGTTCTACTAATTCATACCATGCTGTAGACTTAGCACTAGACTTTCAGAATAGTAAGAATCAAAAACTACCAAGAGGAGAAAAAAAGCTTAAATAGAAAGCAAGTTTCTGAGAAAGTTTTAATCATACCCTATTAAAGCAAGTTGCACAAAATATTAGCATTTGGGTAGACCATTCAATACCTTCAGCATCTTTTAATAGAAGATCTCTTCTACAACTTGTCTCAATGATATCACTTTCCTTTCCGCATCCACAATAGGCTGTAAAGCTGAACTTCTAATAAACAGTTTTCACCTTGCAGTAGCCCAAAACTGCTCATACATAAAGTATAGATTGAAGGATAACCAGTTAACGCATAATTGATAGGATTCACATTCAGAAAATCCACAATTTGCTCAAACACATCACTTCCTTGGGTTTAGCCAAGACGCTACATGTTGTATGGAATCAGCATGACTTTTAGAGCAACAATGTGATGGTTTTAATGATTAACGATAAATTGAGTTAGGTTTATTATTAAAGAGTAAAATCAAAGCTTGAAATCGGTAAAAGATTGAATGAAACCCTTAATCGAAGTATTTATATAAATACCCTCAACAACATTAACGTTCGCTAGCAGTAGTAAGTTATGCCTAACAACATTAACTTTCAACTGGCAGTAGTAAGTAACCTAGCAGTAGTAACTCAGTAGTAAATTAACCCTGGCAACATTAACTTACAACCAGCTGTAGTAAGTTATGCCTAGCAGCATTAACTTTCTCTAGCAGCAATAAGTTTATGCCTAGCAGCATTAACTTTGAATTACCAGCATTAACTCCAATTCCTTTCTAATCAGCATTTCCATCATCAAATTAGTATTTTAACTTATAAATTCTCTCTGTTTGTTTTTGATGTCTCTCAATTTTTTTAGCTCACAATTCTCTCTGTCTGTTTTTGATTTCTCTTAATTCTTTTAGCTCACAATTCTCTATGTCTGTTTTTGATTTCTCTCAATTCTTTTAGCTCACAATTCTCTCTGTTTGTTTTTTGATTTCTCTTAATTCTTTTACTCACTAAATCACTCTGTCTGTTTTTATCACACATCTCTCTTTCTGTTTTTAATATCACTAATTCTCTCTATTTATTTACCTTACCATTTTCTTAATCAGGACTTTAAAGATTTAGCATTCCAATACTAGCAATCAGATATTGAAATCTACTTACATCAAATGCTTTTGTAAGCAAATCTGTAACATTCTTGTAAGTATGAATCTTGATCATTTGAATTGGCTTCTTTTCATTGGAATCTCTAATGAAGTGATGTCTAATCTCAGTGTGCTTTGTCTTTGAGTGAAAAACATGGTTCTTCACTATGCATATTGTGCTCTCATTATCAATATAGATCTTTGTATGCATAAAGTTATACCCATAATCAAGCAATTGATTTTGAATCCAAAGCACTTGGACATAACAACTTGAAGCAACTAGATATTCAGCCTCTGTTGTGGACTTAGCAACCATAGTCTGCTTCTTACACTGCCATGAAATCAATCTACATCCTAGGAATTGACAACCTTCTGTTATGGACTTCCTATCTAAGCTTGCTCTTGCATAGTCACTGTCAGTATATGCCACCAAATCAAAAGGTGAATCCTTAGGATACCAAAGGCCTAATTTAGGTTCACCTTTAAGATATCTAAAAATTCTTTTCACAGCATGAAGATGTGACACTTTAGGGTTAACTTGGAATCTGGCACATACACATACAGCAAACATTATATCTGGTCTTGAAGAAGTAAGATACATCAATGAGCCAATCATTGATCTATACATGTGTTCATCTACATTTTCACCATCTGCATCTTTGAGCAAAGGCTTATGGGTTTCCATTGGTGTGTTTGCTATTTTGACATCACTAAAGCCAAATTTCTTCAAAATCTTAGTCACATACTTGTCTTAGCTTATAAAAATCTCATCTTCCTTCTACTTTACTTGCAGTCCTAAGAAGAATGTGAGTTCACCCATAGAACTCATCTCAAACTTCTTATGCATCATATTCTCAAACTCTGTGCATATCTTCTTCTTTGTAGACCCAAAAATGATATCATCTACATATACTTGTACTATTAGAATATCACCTTGGTCCCTTTTGGTAAACAAAGTTTTTTCTATCTGTCCTCTCTGAAACCCATTTTCCAACAAATAAGTAGACAAGGTCTCATACCAAGCTCTAGGAGCTTGATGCAATCCATAGAGAGCCTTTTCTACATTGTGAACTCTGTCAGGGAAGTCTAGACCTTCAAATCCTGGTGGTTGACAAACATAGACTTCCTCTTCAATCTTACCATAAAGAAAAGCACTCTTGACATCCATCTGCTACACCACAAAGTCTTTAAATGAGTCATAGACTAAGAATAGCTTAATTGCTTCATCTCTGGCAACAGGGGCAAAAACTTCATCATAGTCAATCCCTTCTTCTTGTGTGTACCCTTGAGCAACGAATCTTTCTTTGTTCTTTATCACAATGCCTTTTTCATCCTTTTTGTTCCTATAAACCCATTTAGTGCCTATGGCCCTTTTGCCATTTGGTAAATCTACCAGGGTCTAAACCTTTTGTAATTTGAATTGTAGAAGCTCATCCTGCATAGCTTCTATCCAACTTGGATCCTTCAATGCTTGGATTACCTTCTTGGGTTTTTCTTGTGATAAAAAGCAAGCAAACAAACAATTTTGAAAGTCTTTATGGTTTGTTCTTTGCTGAACTAAACTAAACAAACCATGTTCTTTCAAATTCTTTGTCATTCTTCTTATTTAAGGTGCTGAATTCAAGTCTCTAATGATTTGGTCAACTGGATGATCTTTGTGTATTCTTGTAGTTGGAATAGAACTGACAGGCATAAATGCATTTAAATTGTTCATGTCAGCCTCTACACCAACATCTTCATCATCATCTGAATAAACAATATCTTCCAATTCAAGCATATTTGGATCATTTAGAAGTTCAATGCTTGTTTTTGGATCAACCACATTAACTTCTGTGCCATCAGTATTAACAGTTAAACTAACAACATTAACATTGTTAGTGATGTTTCCATCACTAGCAGTATTAATATTGTTAGTGCTGTTAATATTATCACCCTTCTCTTGATTAATTCTTGGTTCCTCTATACTTGGAACCTCACTATCTTTCCCTTCAGTTGGATTTCCACTTTCATTCCCTGGATCTTCAGCATCCTTCTTTGTCACACCCCGCCAAGGCGGAAACGCGAGGCGTAAACAAGAATGGATATCATCACAACACATGGTATCTCTATAGAGAATACTAAAAATGAAAGCTAAAGTAAAGCAAAGACACAAAGTGTCATAACAATACCCAAAACCTAACCAAAAATCCAAAAGGCGTCTTTATTAATGAAACGATTGTTCTCGCCAATAGAAAGACATGCAACAATTATTCAAATTCAATCAATGCAAAAGCTCAAGACAAGAAATAGAAATCTTCATGACATCCTATGGTCTCTTACTAGCCACTTCTTTCAATCTTATTTCCATCATGCTCACCTAAAAATGATGCTTAAAACGTCAACACAACGGTTGGTGAGAGTCATAGGTTTAAGACACACATTAATAAACTTTTCAAAACCAATTACTGCTATTATCAAAACAATATAGTACAATTATGCAACATATGAACTTATGCTAACATGCAATCCACATACTAGGTAGGAACGTTACCCCCGATCCCATATGTCACTTACGCACCTAAAAGTCTACCAGCTGGAGCTTATACATAGGTCTGGACCAACAATACTGGGTAGGCGTACCCCTCCAATCCTAATTCACTATTATTGAGTAGGCGTACTCCCCGATCTCAAATCAATAACACTTGACATGTCAATATAGAACATGCAAGTAAACCACATTCAACATGCAACAATAAGTCATATAGCAATCACATAATGTCCACATGAAAGCAAAACACATAATCACAGCAATTCAAAACATTTAGCATCATTTCCATCCCAATGTAAAAACATTTAAAAGTGAGACTATGAAACTCACCTTATGCTTAGCTTCCAAAAGATCCAACAAAAATTCATAAAATTTCACGAACAATCTAAACAATTACACACATTATTAGCTACCATCAATTAGGCATTCAACCCAAGATGATGTAACCTTAACTATGATGGATACCTAGGCTATTTATCATAGTCCTATAATCATTTAAAACCTTAACCCATTCTTACATATTTCATTTATACTTAAATGCTACTCCTTAAACTTTCTGGTTTTAAGCAGAATTTTACTCTTACTTGCACACCCTAAACGCACTACTTAAATACTCCCATAATTCAAACCAAAATTTATCATGCTACTTATATGTCCTGTGAACCTCTCATAGCTCTCCCAAAGCCATTACCCTTTTACAAATACCCGTTAGAAATTCATTAATCCAAAGTGTCCAGAATACGTCCAGAATCTGACCTTCTAAAAGTATGGCATTGATTAACCAACTTAGACCTCACTATGACCTTAGCCAAAGTTCAAAGAACAGACATAATATATGTACTAACTTCCACGTGACTTAGAGCCTCTAACTCAGTGTCTAAGTATTTTTAGAAAAATAAAAACCAAAACTGAAATTCATTATGGTTTTACACATCGATTTTGTAATGACCATTTGACCCACTTACCGACCATAAAAACTCATGAGGCCAACTTTTCTGGAAAGTAGACTCTCTGAGATTATCTCCAGTATGTTGTAAATTATTTATTTGATCTTTTATGATTGAGTTACGCTCGTTACTAAACTGCCTAACTTTCTGCAGTGAATTAAACATCTAATTCGAGTGATCTAAGCCCTAACGCATGATCTTATCGCTAATCCAATCGATCTAATGATTAAACTAACATTATTATATCATAAAATTTCTGGATATTACAAACCCTAATTTATAAAACTTAATTTAAACCCTAATCCATCATAACTAAGTTACTAGAATTATAAACAAACTAGAATTAAAAGATCGGATCGTACCTTAAAGTGAAACCCTAAAAAAATCATCTTCTCTCTTCTTCTCCTCTATGGCCGGTAAAACTCAAGTGAGGGGAGGGAAGGGATTCATGATTTATATTTATAAGCCTCCTAGTAGAGTTGTAGTTTAAGTCCAATTAGTTTTAGATTAGGATTAGGACTTAAATTTTTTTTTTCTTTTATCCTATAAATCGGCCGAATGGCCTTTTGTATATATTTTTTTATTTTTTTATTTATTTAATTATTATTTACATATTTATTTGTATTTCCTTAAATTTTTATAAAAACCTTAATTAATTTGACTATACCTTTTTGCATAAACGCAGTTTACTACCTTTCTAAAAATAACTTTTCATTTCCAACCTAACTTTCTAAAAATAGAAATTTTACATTTTCTTAATCTAACACATACCAACAATCTTAGGTTTAACCATTCGAAATCACTAACTCCCCAATATTTTAGGACACTCTGTTGGTTCCATTTTACTCTGGTTCCCTCAGGATAGGTGTGTTTTTGGCCTATTTTTATTATCACTAAATTGTTTTCCCTAGGAGATTTATTTGCCAGTAACCTTCAATAAAGTTTACCTTAGCAAAACTAGTTTATAAACATCCTCAACTGTTTTAACCTTAGGCACATTTTCTTCATCACTATTAGATACCCAATCCTTAATAATTGAGGCTCCATTTTCTTTCCTAGCAGTCTTAGGTTCATTAGTCTCAACAGTAGGCTTTTCAACTACAGACTCACTAACAGACTCATTCACATCAACAAAATCATCTAGACTAGGATAAACTAAATCAGATTTTGGTGGCATAAAATTCCCATAAAGGAGGTGGGACAGCATTAGACCCTAATCTTGTTTTACACTTATCCATTATCTGTCTGTCTAGAAGTTTACTTAGATTTTTTAACGAATTTTCAAAATTTTGTACTATAAGTTGAACCTCATCCTTTTCTTTTGTAGCCAACTCTAACTTCCTTTTAAGCTCTGTTATATCTAAATCTCTTAAATAGATTTCACATTTTAAGAGTTTTATATCTTCCTCATACACAGACTCATTTTTCTTAAAGACTAACACTCTAGCTTCTACAGATTCTAAACCAGTTTTATAAGAGACATCACTTATCCTATCTGTTCTTAAGTCTTTAACTATTCATTTTGTTCTTTTAGATCTTTTACATATTCTAAACAAGAAGAACAACAATTTGAGTTATTAGATACCTCAGAGTTTGTAGAAGAACTTGAACTTGTATGAAGAATAAGCATGAAATAGCAAAAATTTTGGTTTTGGACCTTTTTCTGCTTGGTCACTCCAATCATAGCCAAATCCATCACAATAAGACACTAAGGCATTTGAAGTAGTTTCCTCAACTGGCACAGTCCTTCTAATAGGTTTCCTGTTCTTGCTGTCTTGATTCCGGGGTGCCCTACACTCCCTAGTAAAGTATCCTCTCTTGTGGCAGTTGAAACACTCCACATTGGACTTGTCAAACCCAATTCTTTCTTTGTTGGCCATGTCCAGCTTCCTTCTAGTATTCTTCAGGAATCTTCTTGCCCTCATAGTCAGCATAGCAATGTTCCACCTCAAATCCATCTCTTCTAGATCATCAGGATTGATTTGTTATAGATCTTCATTATCTAGTTGTGGAATACTTGGTTGGCTAGCAAAGAAGGAATAAATCACAGCATCACTCAAATTTTCAACAGTTGTTGAGCTATTAGCAGCACCCAGAGTGCTAGCAGTATTAATACCTTAAGCAATATTAACTGTTCTAGTTGCACTGTTAGTGATGCTAGAGGACAGAAAGGCTAGATTGTGAGTTTTGTGGGTTGATCTAGATGTCCCTTAGAACTTCTTATTTCATAAGCCATTCATGTTTGTAGAAGAGGTCCACCAAACTCAATGTGTCAAGCCTGGTTTTGATCCTCCACACAATAGTAATGCTATTCCATATCTTGTGACAAACTTCTCAAGAACTTTTGATTGATGTCTTCTTGAGGGATAACTTCACCATGCATCTCTAGTTGACTAATTGGCTTTTGAAGCCTTTCATAAGTTTGCTCAATCACTTCTGTGCTAGATGTAGAAAAGTTTTCATATTGCAGTTTCAGAAGATTTTTCTGAGTTTTCTTTGTAGCAGTATTTCCTCCAAATCTTTTCTCAATAGCCCGCATCAGTGTCTTAGCCTCCTTGTATGAGTTGAACTTTAATTAATGCTCATTAGGTAAGGCCATCAACAAAGTGACTCTTTCCTTTAATTCTACCCTTCTTTGTGCCTTCTCTTCAACACTTGTAGGAGGGATAACAGTCTCCTTACCATCAACAGTTTTTGTTACTATGGGTGCATTACCATTTTCTACGATCTCCCATAGAGTGTATTCAATGCACTGTAGGTACCGCTCCATCCTCATCTTCCAGAGATCATACTCACTAGGTTAGAGTATGGGTGGCTTGATGATTTGAGTAGATTGAGAATCCATTGCTCTTTGAAAAAGTAAATCTTATGTGTAAGAAAAGTTTTCTTCTTCTTATATCAAAGATTCTCACAACTCTGATACCACATGTTATGCCCAATAACATAGATCTTGCTTAGCTTGTATAAGGCTAAGTTGTATTGAATAAATTCAAAACAACTATGATAGAAACTTTGATTGTGAATATCAAAGACTATGCGGAATCTAGTCAATGATACTAAGAAGAATTTCAATGAAACAGTAATAAATAAGATTAATAACAAACAGTTTACCAAACTTTTAGCCTCAATATAATATGAACACTCTTAATAGTGTTAGGGTTACAAAACCTTGAAGCTATATCGATATCAAAACAAAACGATTTCTAGATATCTAACTCTATGCCCTAGGACCTCCTTTTATACACCAAGGAGTCCTAACCGGCTTACAATATTTTCCTAAGTTATCATGATCTTCTAAACAAATATCTTATACATGTCTTTTACAAAAATGTCTCATACTTATCACATAAGCAATCTTTATATTTTCTCTGATAAGTCTTTGATCTCTTCTCTGTCAGCATAAACTCTTCCAGCAGTTGTAATCTTTAAGCAGTTGTAACTTTCACACCAACAGTAGTAACTTTTGTACCAGCAGCACTAACTGTATACAAGCAGCATTAACTACTTAGAAAGTTTTCTTCAATCTTCATCAGCAGTACTAAGTTATACTAGCAGTAGTAACTTGCATTAGTAACATATACTAGCAGTAGTAACTTATACTAGCAGTAGTAATTAGCAGTACTATTATACACTAGAAGTAGTAACTTACACTAGCAGTAGTAACTAGCAGTACTAACTACATACTTTAGCATATTTTTTTTCATTTAGATTACAACAACAGAACAGCTAAATTTAAAACTTAACAGTAGTAACTAATACCTTAACAGTCTTAACTTCCACTTGGCAGTAGTAACTTCCAAACAGCATCAAGAGGCTTTTAATCCTAACACCCAGCTCTGGCCGACTCTGTCTCACCACCTGTACACCGTGTTACTGCTAGGATGTCTGTCCGAGCTCAGAAACCTATATCACTTCCTACAGATACAGAGGTTGCCATATGTGTTGCTATACCTACTCTACCACCATCACCACACTCTCCATTGTCATCACCACTACCCCCGATACTATTACCACTACCTCAGATACTATCACCACCATTACTTGTATCATCTCCACCACTACCTGCTAGCCCTACTTATCCTTTAGGATATAAAGCTGATATGATCTGGCTAAGACCGAGACCACATCTAACTTCTATCTACTTACCATCGAGTACCCCTACCATCAGGGACACCACACTCCTACCTATACCGTTTACCTACTCCATTACCTACCTGCCTTCTATCCCACCACCTTGCTTCTTCCCTTTACTGGCTGTAAAGAAGATGTTTCCGATGTTACATTACTGCCTCTAAAGAGGTTGTATATTACTCTAGGTCCAAGATATAAGGTCGGTGAGAGTTCATCTGCTCCCACTGCTAGACCTACTGGAGGCTTTAAAGCAGACTATGGATTCGCTGGCACTTTAGATGATGAGATTAGGTGAGATCCTAAGAGACATGTTGGTTATGGGATTACAAACACTTGGGATGACATAGTTGAGGACATGCAGGGGACACCAGCTGTGACTGATGTAGCAGGACTGAGTCAGCGGATGACAAATTTTGTCACCACTGTTAGACAAGACATAGATGAGATATATGTGAGACCGGACGATGCACAGGATGAGAGATTGTTGATGAGCGGTCAGCTTAAGATGCTGGGTAGAGACAGACGCGCTCATGCTCGCACTGCTAGATTGATAGAGACTAAGGCTAGACTTTCTCATGAGGCTTGGGTACAGTCCATGGATGCTAGTGATACAACCCGTTATGAGGTGAGAGCACTGCGGACTACAGTGCTAGCACAGCAGACGAAGATTACAGGGTTGCGGGCAGCAGACCGCGCTTGACAGGCATAGCTTGTGGAGACACTAAGACTGATGAGTACACTGCAGACACAGGTGACAGCACTAAAGGGACAGTAGGGACCCACTAGAGGTCCGGCACAGCCTGAGATACCGGAGGAGGCCAGTAGTAACTCTTAGATTTGTTATGTTGTAGCTATGTTGTTTAGCCTACTAAGTATTATGGGTTAACTCCCAGCTAGTAAGGCTTTAGGTTGTTTATATTTCCTTTTGTAACCTAAGGGTAGTAATCATTTTGTAACCGAATCAGGTCATGTATGTTTCTAGATTATATATGGAAGGGATGTATTATGTCATGTCTGTAATCGAATTTATTATGAATAAATATCGATTTAGCTACATAATTGTTAATTTTAATTCAGTTGTATATTTCACTGTGTGATGTGATCTCACTTTACTTATTGTGCATATGTCATGTCATGGTTATGATTTTATGAATATGTCATGTCATGGTTATGATTTTATGAAATCTAACGGGTATTATATTTTCTTGTGATTGAAGAAAATGGCACCAAAAAGAACCACCAGATCAACACCACCCCCACTACTTATGTGACTGATGAGCAACTTAAGAGACTAATTGACCAAGGAGTTACTGATGCATTGGCAGCACGTGACGCTAAGAGAAGCCAAAATGGCAAAGACAGTCATGATTTAGGCACGAGTGTAAGGAGACAAGCTCCTCCTGCTCGTGAGTGCACTTACCCAGACTTCATGAAATGCAAACCCCTATACTTTAAGGGTACTGAAGGAGTCATCGAGTTGACTCAGTGGTTTGAAAGAATGGAAACTGTGTTCCATATAAGCAACTGCTCTGTGGAAAACCAAATTAAGTTTGCCACTTGTACTCTTCTTGGAAGTGCTCTAACATGGTGGAACTCCCATGTTAAGACTGTTGGTCACGATGTTGCTTATGCAATGACTTGGACAACCCTAAAAAGAAGATGACCGATAACTACTGCCCAAGGGGCGAGATTAAGAAACTTGAGAGTGAGATGTGGAATTTGAAGGTTAAAGGTACCGGTGTGGTAAGCTATAACCAACATTTTTAGGAACTGCCATTGATGTGTGCTAGGTTGTTTCCAGAAGAGTCAGACAAGAATGAGAAATATGTCAATGGTTTGCCTGACATGATTCACGGAAGTGTAATGGAATCTAATCCAAAAACCATGCAGGATGCAATTGAGTTTGCAACTGAGCTGATGGACAAGAAAATCCATACTTTTGCTGAATGACAGAGTGAAAAAAAGAAAGCAAGATGATAACCAACAACAACAACAGAACAAGAGGCAGAACACTAGCAGAGCTTATGCTACAAGGTCTGGTGAGAAGAAACCTTACGGAGGATCTAAACCTCTATGCTCAAAATGTAACTATCACCATGACGTCAATGTGCTCTAAAATGTCACAAGTGTAACAGAGTTGGCCATCTGGCTCGTGACTATAGGGGTACTGCATATGCCAACACTGCTAACAACCAAAGGGGCACTAAGACAGGTCAGAAACCTACTTGATATGAATGTGGAGCCCAGGGACATTTCTAGAGGGATTGTCCAAAGCTGAAAAACAATAACCGTGGTAACCAAGGTGGAAATGGCAATGCTCCAGCAAAAGTGTATGCGGTAGGCCGTGCAAGGACAAACACAGACTCAAACGTCGTTACCGATACGTTCCTTCTAAACAACTACTATGCTTCTGTCTTATTTGATACTGGTGCCGATAGAAGCTTTGTGTCTACTGCATTTAGCTCCCAGATTCATATCACATCATCTACCTTAGATCATTATTATGATGTTGAACTAGCTGACGGGAGAATAATTGGGTTAAACGCTACCATTCGGGGTTGTACATTAAATTTCTTAAATTACCCATTCAACATAGACTTATTGCCCATAAAACTTGGTAGTCTCGACGTTATAATCGGCATGGATTGGTTGGCAAAGTACCAAGTTGTCATCATTTGTGCCAAGAAAATCGTTCGTATTCCCTGGGGAAATGAAACGTTGATTTTTCGTGGAGACTGTTGAATCTAAAGATCGTTTAAGCTCAGGTTGTTTAGACCTTTATCTAGGATAATATCAATGTTCATAAGTTATAAAAACAAAGCGGAATAAGAACAAATATATTCAACAAGGTTTACCATTTATACGTTTCCATCAAGCCCTAATTCTAGACGATCAACTCTAAAACGGTTACAATCTAACAGGGATCAAAGATCCTTGGGGCTACACCAACTCTACTAGACGTCTACATCTTTAACACTTTGTGTACACACACTTTTTTGGATATTATAACTTTGGTCTATGATCTCTTTATATAGGGAGAGATCAAGACTTATAAAGAAAACTAATTCCAGTCAACAAATTGTATTAAACACTAGTCATTGTATTTAATATGGTTGACTAAAATATATTAAGGATAAACTAAATCAGCATTAATCTTCAAGTTGAGAGGAAACTAAATCAATAAATAAGGAAACTATTTAAATTACATTAAACCATATTAATATGTTTCCTAATCATTATCATGTAGAATATTTGACCAAATCTTCATATTTCTCCACCAGCTTGTAGAGTTTCATAATGACGACTTTGATCCTTTTGTTTCATTCTTTTATTCATTTTGTCTCATCAAATCTAGAATCCCAACAATCTTCCCCTATTTGATGATGACAAAACAAACAAAGTCGTGTACGAACTTCATCATAAAGCCTAAGCTTCCCCTGAAGTTGAGATGTAATCATCTCCCTGAATGAAACAAAACTTCCAAGCTTCCCCTCAATCAGATATCCTTTGTATCATGCCACCACATATAATAAGCTGCAAATCATAACTCTATAATCTTCTTCCCCTTTTTGTAATCATCCAATAGGGGTCTTCAGTAGATAAGCAACTTGTAAACACTTCCCCTCAAGTGGTGCATGTAGATGGTTAAACATTTAATCAATAAGCTTCCCCTGAAACCCATATGTTTACCATCTCTTGAATCTCGAACTCTGTAGGCTCTATGTAGTGATCACTGATGAAGAAAATAGAGTATAACGAATTTGATGCTGAAGTAGAATAACCCAAACTTGTGTCTTATATCTTGCACTAAAATATGATAAAGAAACTCACACTTCTTCTCCGAGAGTAGACCTCGATCTCTTGATAAAATCATCATCTTCTATGAGACACTGAGTACAACAACGTAACTCCTTTAAGTGATAGTAAATACCTGTGAGTACTACAACATACCTCCTTACATCAGGTAAAACTAGATCAATCAAGTCTTTATCAATAAAATCATGAAAGCACGAACAAGTTATCTCCAAGGCTAAAAGATATGATAAGAACACGCATCCAAGAAATTCCACTTCATCGTCAAATAAGTGATAAACAATCTTCTTCGTAATCACATCTTCAATAAATCTCCAAAAATACGAGCCATAAATTAATAAAAATAAACTGAATAAAATCCAGTTCTATCCGAGATCCAAATCCTGCATTGTTGTCCGATATCGATCATAACTAGCAGTGGAAACTGCTTTTATCGGACATAACTAGCAGCGGAAACTGCTTTTTTCGGACAACTCAAGCAGTTGAAACATATTCATCGGATAACAAAAGCAGTTGAAACACATTCTTGGATACTACTAACAACGGTATTCGTTTGCTGTTGTTGTTGTTTCAACACCATCATTAATGTGTATTCTGTAAACCATCAATAGTCACAAAACATATACCACCAACAGTTAGGGTTTCAATACGAACAAACCCTAACAATGATGATCTTGTGATAAACGTAGTATATCAAGAATTGAATACACCAGATCATACCAACATTAGTATCCTTAATGCCATGAACACCCCATGATTCGAAACCATCATCAATTCGAACCACCAGATTCAAGGAGAAAGAATAGTAAAACCCTAGACGAGACCAGGGTTTCATAAATTAAGGATAAATCACCAAGAATCATGATCAAGAAACCCATTAAAAATAATAACAATGCTTACCAATCGTATTGCATACCAAAAATAGGTAGAGAGGACGATTATAAGCATCGTTATATCAACATAACTTCAAAACCCCATTGAAACTTTTAACCACCTCGATTTCTTGAAAATTAGGGTTTTAGGGTTTCTTCAAAAACCTTGTAGATCCTAGATCGAGAGCCACGAGGCTCTGATACCACATGTTGAATCTAAAGATCGTTTAAGCTCAGGTTGTTTAGACCTTTATCTAGGATAATATCAATGTTCATAAGTTATAAAAACAAAGCGGAATAAGAACAAAGATATTCAACAAGGTTTACCATTTATACGTTTCCATCAAGCCCCAATTCTAGATGATCAACTCTAGAACGGTTTCAATCTAACAGGGATCAAAGATCCTTGAGGCTACACCAACTCTACTAGACGTCTACATCTTTAACACTTTGTGTACACACACTTTTTTGGATATCTAAACCTATGTCTATGATCTCTTTATATAGGGAGAGATCAAGACTTACAAAGAAAACTAATTCCAGTCAACAATTGTATTAAACACTTAGTCAATGTATTTAATATGGTTGACTAAATAATTAGGAAACTAAATCAGCATTAATCTTCAAGTTGTAATTAATCTTCAATCAGCATTAATCGTTGTTTGACTGCATTGAATGAGATCTTCAATCAGCATTAATCGCTGTTTGACTGCATTAAATGAAAAGATAACTATTGTTTGACTTCAAGTCTTCTAGAATCCCATAATGCTGAATTAGTCCTTTTTGTTTCATTCTTTTATTCATTTTGTCTCATCAAATCTAGAATCCCAACAAAGACGGAAGAGACCGAGGAAACGAGACTCGTTTGAACATCATCTCGTGCACTAAAACCCAAAAATATTTGCTAAAAGGATGTCCTATCTTTTTGGCACATGTTACTACCAAGGAGACTGAAGACAAGTCAGAGAAGAAGCGACTTAAGGATGTACCGATCGTTCAAAATTTTCCTGAAGTGTTTCCTGAAGACTTGCCGAGTCTCCCTCCGACTCGACATGTGGAATCGATTTGATACCTAGTGCTGCACCTGTAGCACGGGCACCTTATCGATTGGCCCCGTCCGAAATGAAAGAATTGTTAAACCAACTGAAGGAGCTATCCGACAAAGGCTTTATAAGGCCTAGTTCCTCACCCTAGGGAGCTCCGGTCTTGTTTGTCAAGAAGAAGGATGGATTGTTTCGAATGTGCATCGACTACAGAGAACTAAACAAGCTGACGGTAAAGAATCATTATCCACTCCCAAGGATTGACGATTTATTTGATCAACTACAAGGATCTAGTGTTTATTCTAAGATAGACTTGCAATCAGGTTATCACCAGCTTTGAGTACGTGAGGAAGATATTCCAAAGACGGCATTCAGAACTTGATATGGTCATTATGAGTTCCAAGTTATGCCATTTGGCTTGACGAACGCACCAACGGTATTTATGGATCTCATGAACCGCATGTGCAAGCCATTTTTTGATAAATTTGTGATCGTCTTTATCGATGATATTCTCATCTACTCTAAGAACAAGAAGGAACACGAAGAACATATTAAGGCAATTCTAGAATTGCTTAAGAAAGAGGAGTTGTATGCTAAATTCTCTAAATGCGAATTTTGGCTTCCCAAGGTACAATATATCGGCCACATGATTGATAGTTAAGGCATTTACATGGATCCCGCCAAGATCGAATCCATAAAAGATTGGGCATCTCCTAAAACGCCAACGGAGATTCGGCAATTTTAGGTCTTGCTGGGTATTACCAAAGATTCATCAAAGGATTTTTGAAGATCACCAAGATAATGACCAAGCTTACTCAAAAGAATGTCAAGTTTGCTTGGGGCGACAAACAAGAAGCAGTGTTTTAACTGTTGAAGCGGAAGTTATGTAGTGCATCAATTTTGGCTTTACCTGAAGGAAGCAAAGGTTTTATCATATACTGCGATGCTTTGATAAAAGGTTTGGGCGCTGTGTTAATGCAAAGAGAGAATGTGATTGCTTATGCATTACGCCAATTGAAAATTCATGAGAAGAACTATACGACTTATGATTTGGAACTTGGTGCAGTGGTGTTTGCTTTTGAAAATCCGGAGACACTATCTGTATGGAACCAAGTGCATAATGTTCACAGATCACAAGAGTTTACAACACATTCATGATCAAAAGGAGCTGAACATAAGACAATGTCATTGGTTAGAGTTGCTCAGCGATTATGATTGTGAAATACGTTACCACCCGGGGAAAGCAAACGTAGTGGCTGATGCCTTAGCTATAAAGAACAGAATAAGCCATTACGGGTTCGAGCCTTAGTCATGACTATTAGTTTGAATCTCCCCAAACAAATTTTGCATGCTTAGACTGAAGCACGGAAACCAGGGAACATCAAGAACGAAGATGTTGGAGGTATGTTGATTGAAAATTCAAAGGATCCAGAGAAGCTTAGAATGGAAAAGTTGGAACCCCGCGTAGATGGAACTCTATGCTTAAATGGCAGGAGTTGGTTACCTTGTTATGGCGATTTGCTCACTATGATCATGCACGAGTCCCACAAATCAAAATACTCTATCCATCTAGGTTCGGACAAGATGTATCAGGACATGAAGAAGCTATATTGGTGGCCCAATGTGAAGGCCGACATCACCACCTATGTTAGCAAATGTCTGACATGTGCTAAGGTCAAGGCTGAACACCAAAGGCCATCTGGTTTGTTGGTGCAACCCGAGATACCTCAATGGAGGTGGCATAATATCACTATGGATTTTATCACAAAGCTTCATAAGTCGTCATAAGGTTATGACACCATTTGGGTGACTGTTGACCAACTTACTAAATCCGCAATCTTCGTACTAATAAGGGAAACCGATCCCATGGAAAAATTGGCAAGAATGTACCTGAAAGAGGTAGTCATGAGGCATGGGATACTTGTCTCAATCATTTGTGATCGTGAACCTAGGTTCGCATCAAATTTTTGGAGGTCACTTCAGAAGGCCTTGGGTACGAATTTAGATATGAGTATTGCGTATCATCCACAAACTAATGGACAAAGCGAGAGGACTATTCAAACTCTCAAGGATATGCTGCGTGCTTGTGTGATCGACTTTGGAAGAAGTATCCATTAATCACGTCTTTTCACTCCAATGCCTTGTTTAGTGTCCAATTCTCGTGTTTCTTGCTACTTACTTGCATTTTACCTGAAAAAAAACAAAATAACAATAAATGTTTCGAATTCATGTGTTTCTAGGATAATTACAAGTATTTTTAATAGAAAATTAACACTAAAAAGTATCAAATATTTGATGTTATCAAAATATCCCCCACTTGACTTTTGCTTGCCCTCAAGTAAACCTGTTAGAATAATTCATATAAAGATTTCTCTGATTTGACTCAAAGAAATGAGTCCATAAAAGACTTATGCTAGAAACATCAAAGCCGAACACCTCACGAATAGGGGATCAAAATTCACTCAACTCTCAACTATTCTAAGTGTTCATTTTCAGGGTGATTGCTCATCTGCACAGTCATAGCATGTATTCTATCATAAGCTTGGAAAGTACACAAATCTGCACCAGTTAGAGTTAGGGTCTAAACGATTCTTAAAGGCAACATGGGTGACATAACACAGGTTTATTAGGAGATATAAAGGGTTAGGATAGACATAGGATACACTTTTAATTGGTGTTAAGATAAAAACACAAAACAAATAGTCCTATATAATCTAATCTATCCATAACCAGCTACTGTCCATCCATAGACCAAGTCTTTAAGTGCGAAAATCTGATCATATCATCATAATGGGTTAGCTAATAATGAGATATTGTGGAGCACGCTAACCCATTCTTCACTAGGTGGCTTATAGTTGCACCACCTTTATACTTTGAATGGCTTATAGTTGCACCATCCCCATAATTACTAGATGGCTTATAGTTGCACCACCTTTTTACTTAATTGGTTTTATAACACGTAACCAACATCAGGAGTTATATCACTAGGTGGCTTATAGTTGCACCACATTTTCTCATTTTTTACAATACTCATGTACATCACATATAACATATCCCCCCACTTGAGATAAACAGTATCGAAAATGATAATACATGGGGGTCTTCCATGATCAAGATAATATATCATCAAAGTAAGTGCCAATCTTTAAACCATTTTCCTGAACCATGGATTTAGGTAGCCAAAAATTTTAACATAAAGATAAATATAGACTACAGGGTTGGCTAAGGCGAAATGGTGTAATGAAACATATCATAATGGGTAAAAACATAGATTGGCTTAACAAGGGTGATCTAGGGGTATCTTGCACTAATGAGGAGTGCAACAAAAGGGTTTTAACATGGGAGGTCGACAAGTCAGTGTAACAAGTCGATAAACACACACATAATGGCTATTTAGGTGAATTCCTAAATGTTGCCTTCTCGAACCATCTATTCCTGCTAATTAATTAGGTCTCGAAATGATGTACAAGCCAAGTTCTAAAGTCTACAATACTACCGGCACATACAATATTTTGGTGGATTTTTGTATAATGAAATGAAAACGAAACATCTGGCTTAAACCTCACAAAGTAATAATAAAGTGTAATGTGCATTTGGCAAAGATTAATTCTAGTTCAGGAAGAAAAACATGTCAAAATTTTTAAAATTGGCACCATTTTTCGAAGGCAAGAATAGGCCAAGTGATAATTTTACTCCCATCCCCCCACTTGTTTTGTACAATGTCCCTATTGTACATTAAGGAAATGAAATAAATAGGAAAAGTAGAATTAGAACAAGAAACTCCCCTAAATTTTGCTTGAAAGAGACATCATGCTCTAAGCCATGCTTCAAGTTTGCTTCTTCGACCAACATTCACAATCACAAATATCCCATTATCATCTTTGGCATGGTATCTAACTAATCCGGATTTGAAATGCGTTCCTGCAGCTAGTAATTAACCAAGTACCCCTCCATGTGCATCATCCTGTAATAGCTGCAAGAAAACTAATACCAAAAGCATAAATCTGGCTAAAAGAGAGACACCAAAATGTATAGAATAATAATACAATCCTAACTCACTTTTGTAGGAATCACGGTTACATTTAGCATATGCAACAAGCCTTTTAAACCACTTGGTGGCTCAAGTGGACGAGTGAAGTCTCGTGAGGGTTTCCAAAGAACATACCTACAAAGTTCATTTAGTTATACAAGGTTTAGCAATAGTTTTGAACTTATTTTTAAGGTTTACAGAAGAAAGTTACAGCATAACCCCGGTGGTTACGCCGTAATCATATGGTAATTAAAAAATTTTGTTCGTTATATTACGACATAACCATAAGAGGGTTTATGCCGTAAATGAAATGATTACAACGTAACCATAGCTGTTACACCGTAACTAATGCTACAGCAGAAATGTTTACCACATAATTAAAAGTCGAGCCAGTCTCGATTTTGTTCACTTTGCTACTGGAACCTACAAAATAAAGTGAGAAACATGCAAACCAACTAATATGCAAAAATGAAGTAAAATAAGACAAAACATAAATACAAGGATAAGCATGAGATGCCTCCCACGAAATGCTTGTTTTTTCCGAGTCTCTAGCTTGACTCCACCCTTATTTGCTAGGTAATAGGGTGTCAATCCCTTCACTTGGGATCAAGTGTGGGTGGAAGTGGCAATAAACATCGTTCTACTGTTCATTAGCTACAGGGTAGGGAAATGATGATTTAAGACCATACCTAGAAGGAGATTTCATTTCCCTATCTATCTTATACGGTTTACTTGATGACTTGTATGATTCAAATATTCCGTGTAAGGTACTCATTGGTTGAGTATGAATAAAAGGCTCAGGTTTAGTGATAACTGAATGCACCTATATTGTCCTAAAATAAGGATCTTCAACAAGGAGTCTTTCAGGCTCCTCAAGATCCCTAGTGGGATCAGCCTCTTCATCGAACATGGCTACATTCAAGATCTTGTCTTCCAAAAGTTCATCCAAAATGGGTTTAGTAGCTGGTGCTACATAATCTTCGTTAGGTGATGTGGTGTGTAGGGTTGTTGGGATTAAAGGTTGCATAACATCTTCTATTATGTCTGGAACGTTAGGTGTGAGGAATTGCCTAATTCGTTCTACGTCTTTAACCGTAATATCCCACATATCAAAAGTATCCCTATCATCTCCATCATCCTCCTGATCCTCCTCCAAATCATTATCTTGTTCCCAAATACTATCCTGAACTTTATCTTGCCCCATTCGCTTCATGTTTTTAGCTCCTATTCTAAATAAGTCATCTAATATCTTATCAAAGTCATAATCTTTCTTATCCACAAGAGTGTTAGGTGTGTGTCATTGTTGAGTGAAAAACTGAGGTGTGAAACCATATGAATGATTATTTAGTAGATTCTTATCTAGGCCCAATTTAGCAACGTATAGATTATATTCTGCTATAGTCATATTATCAATGCACACATTGTTGCTCACACTGGACGATAAAAAACAATTCTTAGGATATTGTTGAACATGTAGGAAACAAGGGTGTGGAGGAGTTAAGCTATGAGAATACGGATAGCTAAAAGTCTTTCTCTTATTCTGGTGAAAAGAGTCAATATCCGCCTCATCATAATTAGTTGGTCTTTTTTTGGATCGAACATTATCCCGTAATCGCCTTTCTTTCTCAGCTTCATACTCTAAGTACTCGTTAAGCGTCTTGTTCTCAATATCAGGCTTCATTTCTATGATTTTGGAAAATTAAACATAAAAATAAATAACAAGAAACTGAAATATATATAAAACTCAAATTTAAAACCTATGTAGCTCTCCGACAGCGGCGCCAAAAACTTGATGCGTATTTTCTTTTAAATATTTTTTACCAAGTGTTAAATTTATAAAACTCGTTTCACCTTACAAACGCACTAACGGGCAGAGAACCCGATCATGAGTAGTGTAGGTTTGGTAAATCCGAGGTCGTCCCAAGAGCTAAATGGCAGTTACAAATCTGATTTTAAATTGGTTGTCATGTTTAAAAGCTGTTTAGAATAATCCATTTGTAAGAGAATGAAAACTGTAAAGAAATGAACTATGTATGATTGAAAAGAAGGAGATACGGTCCTAATTACTTCTTAATTAACTTAATGATTCACTTTATTCCACTATATGGAAAGTAGGGATTAAATGGTCATCTAATCCTCACTTATCTAGCGAATCCCCGCCATACTGGTCATAATAACCGGGATTTTGTTCCACTAGTCATGGTAAGCGAGCATCATATTTGGCATTCTTATGGTCAAAGTAATATAACCAAACATATAACCATATTTAACAAGAAATAAATGAATCATAATGATAATTAATAAGATAAGCTTAGCCGAAAATTGTATTCATACAATCAATATCATCGTCAATAAATGAAAGTAATGAAAACATGATAATCGAACCAAACTGGTATGATGATGATGATCGGGACTGGATTCTTCCTTCTTGAAGGACTCGAATGCTGAAAAATAACTTGGGTTGATGTCCCAGTCGTACCCTCAATGGACACGGGAGACATGGATGACTTTAAGGCTGTTTTGCCTTCTATTATGCGGTTTATGATGGTTTACGGCGTAACTAATTTGTGAGGTTACACTGTAACCTTAGTGAGGTCGACATTTCAAAATATAGGAAAATTAGACTTTATGGCGTAATTTATTTGTTAGGTTATGCCATAACCATGACGTGGAAAGTTTATAGCGTAATCTATTTGTGAGGTTACGCCGTAACCATGACGTGGAATGTTTATGGCATAATCTATTTGTGAGGTTACAGCGTAAACACTTCAACACAATTGTAGTAACTTTTAATCTTGTGGCTCGTCAGTTGTGATCTGGCTCTAAACCGAAACACAAAAGTTGTAGATATCACTTTCCTCTTTTCATGGCCGTTTAAATCAACTTCGAAGGAGTTAGTATAAAGAAGTTATAGTCAAAATACTAGAGCACATTTCCCGAAGTATCATAGGAGCATTTCTTCTTCGGTTTCGTTTCCTTTCATAGTAACTCTAAATCATAACCGGATAGCGATCTTAATATAATTATTCCTTTATAGAAGTACCATCATCACATCTTTTTGATCCAATGCCTTGTTTAGTGTCCAATTCTCGTGTTTCTTGCTACTTACTTGCATTTTACCTGAAAACAACAAAATAATAGTAAATGTATCAAATTCATGTGTTTCTAGGATAATTGCAAGTATTTTAAGAGAAAATTGACACTAAAAAGTATCAAATATTTGTTGTTATCAGCTAGAGTTGCAAAACCATATAGGTTGATGCAACTAGTTGAGTATGCTTAAGAATGCTATGATGAAATGTTAGAGTCAATGTGACCAAGTTTTTGGTTAATAATAGACAAGGAGATTTCAAAGACGAAATCTAAATAAGAGGGATAGATTTGTAACACCCCAAAACCGGTTTATAAGTATTTAATTACGATAATGCCATAGAATGAGTTGGACTATGAATTTTTTTAAGTGTGAAGATGTTACTTTATTGGTTAGTCAACCCGGTAGTCAAACTATAAGTCAATGTTTATGTAAATGGTTATAAAAAATATGATGTGTCACAATTAGGAAGAATATGACTTAAAGGACTAAAGTTGTTAAGTGGTAAATAATTATATAAGTTAATTTGGCCAAATATGAAGGAAATAGACTTGAGGACCTATTGTGCCAATAAACAAAACTTGTACCAACTATCTAGATATTTCCCAGGCTTCTAAAAAGTTCTGGTATTCTTGTGTATGTGTGGGAAGTGTCGATCCAAGAAAAAAAGGAGGGAAATAGGTGAAATTTGATGATTAATTGATGAAGAGTTTAAAGTTCTAATTCAAGGGCTAAGTTCATAGCAATAATCTCCTACATAAGTAACCTTAATTGAGTTAATTAAGGAACTATGAGTTAGGGTCTAACACCTAAATTGGGGTTATAGGTAGTTATGTTCCTAAAGCAATAATTAAAGTGTTTGTGATATTAGGTTTAAGGTCAATTCATGATTTTAGTGAATTTGGTAATTGAAGGTTTCATCATATGATCAAAGGATGATCATATGATGTTAAGTTGTTAGGAATCAAGAAAAGACTCGGTCACTATCAAAATAGTACATTGTAGACCTACGTCCAGTCAATCGTTCGGATATACCAGTAAACCTAACATGCCAGTTCCATGGACTATCCATTGGCTTGTCTTCCACTTTTAGGACTATATACGATCCCAGCTCCATCCTATCGGAACGGGTGTGTCGTCATTTGTATTTCACACAATTATGTTATTCTCTTCCTCTCTCTATAAGTGCGATCCACTCTCTTTTTCTCTCTAGATTCTTATAGAAATACTTGGTTTGTGATATCATCATAAGTAATGATGAAGGGTGTGTGAATGGGTTATATAAGCCCTTACTATTTATTGTTTAGTGATAATGAATGGTTAATTTTCATGTTATAGTACGCAAGGAGAAGATTGGCCATATTGATAATTAGCTTGAACGAGGTAAATTAACTAGATTATAACCTGTGTTAATATAATGTTTTTATCATTTTTGTGTTGGTGATAGAATGATAGTAAAAGAGCATAGGAACCTTAATTTAGAATGGGCATAAGTTAGAGATTTGGTGATTGGATATATGAGTGTTTGTCTAATGACATTAGATTAACTAAGGTATGTATTTTGATTTTTATTAAAGATGTATGATTAGTATGAACCATTGTTATGCTATGCTTAGGATGTATGCAAAAGTTCTTATAGTGCTAATGAAGCGAGACAAGTTTAGATAGACCATTGTCATGTTGACTAAGTTCGGATGTTATGTTGATAATGTGATGATGTGTATATGATTATATGTTATGTGTCGGGTTACTTACTAAGCGAAAGTTTACGTGTTTAAGTTGAAATGTTTTATAGGTTCCATGTGAAGATGGTATAGCTTGGATAATGCAAGGAGTAGAAGTATTGATTATGTATATGGTAATAGTTGTAGAATGCCGAGCTCGAAGTCAAAGTTGAACCTCGAGTGTCTTAAAAAGGTTTATAAACTTGTGTGTCATGTGCTAAAGCCTTTTTAGTTGTTGAGTTAAAGGTATGTTATAAATGCATGTTGGAATATTTGTAAATGGGTCAAAACGGGGCGTTTGGAAAACCCCGCAAAGTATATGTTTTTGGGTCATTTAGACCACAAACGAGTATGAAAAAGATGTATTATGTTGTATTAATGAATTCTGGAAAGTTTCGTATAATATCAAATTCGAGAAGTTAGTTTTCTGGAATAAAGTGTCAAAATGCGTTTTTGGGTGATCAAGTGAAAGAAGCTGCCTGGCAAGGCCTTTTTGCCACCCGGCTTCTCACCAGCTGCCTGGCGTGGTTGTTTTGCCGCCCGGCTGGTTTGGTATGGCAAAATTTGGTCGATCTTGTTTATGTCATAAAAACTAAACCGTAAGGAGTTAGAAGGTGTGCCACCCGCCGTTTCGAAGATAACTGAGTCTAGTTACATTTAGTAATACTTTCAAGAAGTGAATGTTAATTGATTTTGGTCAGTTTATAAAATAATGACACAAGGTCATTTCTGAGTCATGCGTATGAGTAAAAGTTTTAAATCTTTGTCAAATGAAAGAGTCAGGAAAGGGGTGTTTTACACAAAAGCCCTGCACATAGAGCTCACTTGTCACATCCCCAAAATGGATCGCAGCAGAATAGGTAACCGGGGGAGTGACTTCATAAATACCTAAAACACAAGTACATAGAACGACCACTATATGGACGTTTTGAAAATTATAACTCGTTGCTTTAATTTAAACATAAATAAGTCTTACAATAATCCATTGAAATTTTAAAACATAGTGGAAGCATAAATAAGTTTTTGCAAGACATCAAATATTAAATGGTAGATAATTCTTGAAAAATGAAGCCTTATGTATGCAGACTTCATATAGCACATCAAGGAGTTCCAGTAAGCTAAGGACATGAGAAAACATGCTTAAAATGTCAACATAATGTTTGTGAGTTCATAGGTTTAAGTAAAACAATAGTATGGACCACAAGATTTAGTAACGTGTGACTATTGCAACACATACGATATCACAAAAGTATTTACGTTGCATTAAGCTCATGACACCGAAGCTAAATAAAGTATGTAGTAATAAGTGCCAACTAATGCTTGCCCTAATAGGTGTCCAACTCAAGACCACCTAGAAATCCGACATGATATACGCCCGTTTGACCAATACATTCAGTCAAGTGAGAATTACCAAACCCGGATAGGGCATATTAGTCCCAATAGATCTATTTATAACACTCGCGCTTACTTCCAGTAATTAAAGGTTCATGATAGTAGGCAATAGTGAGTTTAACGGTACTTAGGCAAACACGTAAACAAGTAAAAGTTTAGTAAGGTACTTGTGTCCAAAGTTAAAAAGCAAGCAATGTTCCTCACCTCAAAGAGTTGTGAAGTATTCATAACTAAGTAAAAACGTGAGGCTATAAACTCATCAAAGTAGGACGGTGAATAGAGAAATAGTTCTAAGAACAAAGAATGTACACAAACGGATCCTAACTATGACCTAAATATACGACGCGCTTTAGAAGCAATCCAAAGATAACGAAACGTTGAAATAAACCGTTTTTGGATAGTCAATATCACCCGAACATGTTTGTGTTTTAGTTTAATTATTCAAAACTTGATTTCGTAAAAATATTAGGGTTTTAATTAAGTTTCGACACTTAACCCACAAATTACTATTTTTAGTAAGTTTAGAAATCCCGAACAATAATGATGTCTATTCATAATTGATAAGTTTATTTTTCTCCTAAAAATGGTAAGTGACTTAGAAAGTCTAGTTTCCACTTTTATCGCGTCGATATATACCTTACACCTATTATTACGTTTCCCTTTCTAATAACTCCATACGCTTTCTAAATAATGCCTTAAGTAAGATTCTAACGCGATTAAGTAATATATACATGTTACTATGATATTCGTTAGAGTTTTCATACCTCAAATGGACCCGAAAATGCTCGAAAACCTAAATTTACGTTTCAATC
The DNA here is from genome assembly GCA_026074375.1 of Tanacetum coccineum. Lineage (NCBI taxonomy): Eukaryota > Viridiplantae > Streptophyta > Magnoliopsida > Asterales > Asteraceae > Tanacetum > Tanacetum coccineum. The sequence goes on along the minus strand of BQNB010010405.1, from coordinate 14,293 downwards.
AGCTCATAATTTAGTTACAAAAATCCCAGATTTAGTCAACTTCAAATATGAGCGAAGTCTTTCATTATAAACATTCATGTCTCTAACTGAAAGCTATGTTTGAAAGAAAATGCGTTCTTTACCTGTTTTATTTTATTCATTTTAGCAAACTCAGACCCGAAATGAGTCAAAACTCTGTTTTAAAATTCGGACAGAATGCGGCCGAAACACTTTTTTAGGTGTTAAAAACTTTAATGTTTCGCCAATTTAAAACGACCATAACTCCTTCGTTATAAGGCTGATTTTCGTGTTCTTTATATCAAAAGTTGCGTAAAATAATGCACTAACATAATCTTTAAGTTTTAGCTTCTCAAAATGTTTTTAAACATCACTTAACCCACAAACTAATTCTAGACAGCAAGCTTTTCGAACCAAAAACCTAACCAAAAATCCAGCACAACTTCCCCAATACTCATAATCTAACCTAAACTCATTCACTAGTGTTTCAACCAACAAATCCACATCAAAAATTGCCTAATAACATCGCCAAACTCGCCAAACATCACTTTTATCATTTAACATTTCACTATAAAGCAAAAAGTACAAGAAAACGCAAGAAAATTTAAAAAAGTTTTGAACTTGAAAATAAATTATACAACCTTGTTTATTTGTATGTTTTCTTTATAAAAGTGGTTACAAACACGGATGACATTGTTTTTGAGAGAAAATAAAATGGTGAATGAACAAATAGTCTAGAAATTTATACAAACGAAAGAGATGATAAAGCTTACAAGTTGGTATGCTGATGAAGAAATAAGAGATCTTTATCCCGGATAGACACGAACAAAACACAAATAGATGCTTGAGTAACCCAATATAAATACCAAGAACCACTAGTGATCAACCAATAATAATCTTGAAGATGGAAAAACAAAACACAAAAGTGTGTTTTTGTGTGTGTGGCGTCGAACCAAGAAGAGAGGGGAAAAGGAGGAGAGAAAATTTTGTGTGTGTATTTTATTATGGAGTAAATGAAAGAAATGAGAGGTTAGATGAATAAATAGGGGATGAATGTAGTCATTCATCTAGAATTATCTTATGGCATCCTAAGTTGATTTCAAATTAAAGCAAAATAAATATCTAGGATTAGTACTATTTAGGAACATAGTGATGAAAAATGGGGGATGATGTTGTCAAGGAGGGATGACACAAAAAAAAGGAAGGGGGGGGACCAAATTTTCCAAAACTTGATTCTTATGCAATGAGATATTTATTTAAGGGACCAAGATACTTATAGGAGTGCACAAGCAATAAATTTAGTGACGTTTATGATATCCGTATAAACTTAAAACGCGCGACATTTTAAAATAAAATGAAATAAATTAAATATATGCTCGCTAGGTCGAAATGCGATAATCGTCAAAAGACTACGTTAAATAGGAAGCCGGAACGCACCCGGTGGTGTTTCTTATATATACGCGGGACAACTCCCCGGTTTTGGGTTAAATTTAGCACGTAACTTAAAAAGGTTAAAATGATGCACGTAAATTGTAAAAAAATATTAACATGTGAAATTACGGAGTGTCACAGTCTTTCCTCGTTAAGAGAGCTTTGTTCCTAAAGCTCAAGTTGTGGTATTCAACGAAGGTATAAGGTCAGAAAACAAGTGCAGATACTTCTTCTGAAATTGGTCTTCACGCTCCCAAATAAACTCGGGACCTCTTTTTGAATTCCATCGCACTTTGACGATAGGGATGCGACTTTACTTTAATCATTTTACCTCTCGGTCCATGATTTTAATGGGTTCCTCGACAAAATGAAGCTTGTCATCAATTTGGATTTCATCCAACAGAATAACAAGTGTTTCATTAGACAAACACTTCTTCAGGTTCGACACGTGAAAAGTGCTATGGACTCTAATTAATTGTTCTGGAAGTTTGAGTCGATAAGCAATAGTTTCAACCTTATCTAAGATCTTGAAAGGTCCAATGTAACGCGGGTTTAGCTTTCCCCGTTTGCCGAAACATGTCAACCCTTTCCATGGTGACACTTTTAGCATGACCTTGTCTCATACTTGAAACTCAAGAGGTTTATGCCTCATGTCGACGTAACTCTTTAGACGATCACGCGCGGCTTGAATTAGTCTCTTACTCTACATAATCTTCTCAGTCGTTTCATTAATGATCTCTGGACCAGTAATTTGGCTGTCTCCAACCTCAATCCAGCAGATAGGTGTTCGACACTTATGATCGTACAATGCCTCGAATGATGTAGCCTTAATGCTCGTGTGATAACTGTTGTTGTATAAAAATTCCACTAAGGGTAGATGTCCATCCCAACCCTTTCCAAAATCGATCACACATGCACAAAGAATATCTTCTAACATTTGAATGGTTCTTTCACTCTGACCATTAGTTTACGGGTGATAAGCAGTACCCATATCTAATTGAGTTACAAAAGCTTTCTGGAGCGACTACCAAAATTGAGATGTAAATCTACTGTCTCTATCAACGATGATCGAAACCAGCACTCCATGCATCGAGACCACTTCCTTCAAGTATAGTCTTGTTAGTTTCTCCATCGAATCTGATTCTTCCATTGGCAGAAAACATGCAGATTTAGTGATTCGATCAACGATAACCCAAATTGTATCGTGACCACTTGACATCTTTGGCAGTTTAGTGACACCATCCATTGTAATCTTCTCCTACTTCCATTGGAAACCGAATGGTTTCTGGTGTTCAGCCTTAACCTTTACACATGTCAGACACTTGCTGACATAGGTGCCAATCTCTGCCTTCATATTGGGCCACCAATACAATTTCTTCAGGCTCTTCTTATGATCATGTGCAGCTTGAATTCACCTATTAATCTGCATAATCTTCTCAGTTGTTTCATGAATGATCTCTGGACCAGTGAGTTGGCTGTATCCAGCAGACAGGTGATCGACACTTATGACCATACAATGTTTCAAACGATGCAGCCTTAATGCTCGTGTGATAACTGTTGTTGTATAAAAATTCCACTAAGGGTAGATGTCTATCCCAACCCTATCCAAAATCGATCACACAGGCACGTAGCATATCTTCTAACATTTGAATAGTTCTTTTACTCCGACCATCAGTTTTTGGTTGATAAGCAGTACTCATATCCAATTGAGTTCTCAAAGCTTTTTAGAGCGACTGCCAGAATTGAGATGTAAATCTACTGTCACTATCAGAGATGATTGAAACCACCAGCACTCCATGCCTCGAGACCACTTCCTTCAAGTATAGTCTTGATAGTTTCTCCATTGAATATGTTTCTTGCATTGGTAAAAAATGTGCAGATTTAGTGAGTTGATCAACGATAACCCAAATTGTATCATGACCACTTGATGTCTTTGGTAGTTTAGTGACAAAATCCATCATAATCTTCTCCCACTTCCATTGAGGAATCTTAGGTTGTACTAGCAAACCAGATGGTTTCTGGTGTTCATCCTTAACCTTTGCACATGTCAGATACTTACTGACATAGGTGGCAATCTCTGCCTTTATATTGGGCCACCAGTACAATTTCTTCAGGTACTAATACATCTTATCCGATCCAGGATGGATAGAATACTTAGATTTACATGAGTCATTCATGATCAAGTCCCTAAATCCTCCAAAACATGGTAACCAAATCTATTTCTCAATATAGAGGGTTTTATCAGGACGAGTCTCAAACTCTTTGTTCATTCCATAGAGGTTTTCTTCCTTGACATTTTCTTCCTTCATTGCTTCGGCTTGAGCATTCATAATTTAGGATGGAAGGTTTAAGTTGATTATCATCATTAAGGCTCGAACTCGTAGCAGCTTAATCCTTTCCTTTCGGCTTAAGGCATCTGCCACTACTTTTGCCTTTCCTGGGTAATAGCAAATCTCACAATCGTAATTACTCAATAGCTCCAGCCATCGGCATTGTCTCATGTTCAGCTCTTTCTGATTAAGAATATGTTGCAAGCTGTTGTGATCAGTGAACACGACATACTTCGTGCCATACAAGTAGTGTCTCCATATCTTTAGAGCGAATACTACTGGTCCAAGTTCCAAGTTGTGAGTCGTGTAGTTCTTCTCATGAATCTTAAGTTGTCAAGAAGCTTAAGCTATGAGTTTCTCCTTTTGCATCAAAACCGCGCCGAACCCTTTGTTCGATGCATCACAATAAACCACAAAGTTTTCGGTTCCTTCTCGCAAGGACAGAATCGGTGCACTACACAGTTCTGCTTCAACAACTAGAATGCCGCCTCTTCTTTCTCTCCTTCAATCAAATTTTATGCTCTTCTGAGTCATCTTAGTCATAGGCTTAACTATTTTTGAGAAAGCTTTAATAAATCGTCGGTAATATCCAACAAGACCTAAGAATTAATGAATTTTTGTTGGTGTATTAGGTGATGCCCAATACTTGATTGATTCAATTTTGCCATGATCAACATGAATGCCTTCGCTATCAATCATGTGAAAAAGAAATTGCACTTTTGGACGCCAAAATTCACACTTGGAAAATTTAGCGTACAATTCCTCCGTTTTTAGTAGTTCTAGGATTTGCTTCAAATGCTCTTCATGTTCTTCCTTGCTCTTAGATTAGATCAAAACATCATATATGAAAACAATCACGAACTTATCTAGATATAGCTTGCACACCCGGTTCATCAAATCCATGAATACCGCTGGTGCGTTAGTCAATCCAAAAGGCATTACTTGGAACTCGTAGTGACCATAATAAGTCTTAAATGCCATCTTTAGAATGTCATCCTATCGAACTCTGAGTTGGTGATAACAAGATCTCAGGTCGATCTTAGAGTAGACACTCGACCCTTATAGTTGGTCAAACAAATCATCAATTCTTGGAAGCAGATAACGATTCTTCACAGTCAACTTATTCAGTTCATGATAGTCGTTACATATCCTAAAAGATCCGTCTTTCTTTTTGACAAACAAAATCGGAGCTCTCCAGGGTGAAGAACTCGGTCTTATAAATTCTTTGTCAGAAAGTTCTTGTAATTAAGCAGGCAGCTCTTGCATCTCTGATGGGGCTAGTGTATACGAGGATCGTGCTACAGGTGCCACACCGGGGACTAAGTCAATTTGAAATTAAACTTGTCGGGCAGTTGGAAGTCCTAGCAAGTCTTTTGGAAAGACTTCTGAGAAATCCCGTACGATTGGCACATCCTCAAGTCACTTCTCCTTCCACTTGTCTTTTGTCTGCTTTTCTTTAATTTGTACTAGAAAGACATGGCACCCCTTCTCAATAGACTTTTCAGATTTGGTGCACGAGATGATGTTTAACCTCAATTTACTTCCACCTTTGCTTCCATCTCCTTGAATCGTCAACACGTCATTCCCATAGGGTATGCAAACAATCTTCTCGTAAAAAACGATCACATCGTAATATTTTGACAACTAGTCCATACCAATAATTACATCAAAACTACTGAGCTTTATGGACATTAAATAAATAGTGAATGTGTGATCTAGCAAATTGAGTATGCAACCCTTAATTATGGTATCAGATCCTATGACCCTTTCGTCAGCTAACTCAATGGTGTAACTAACGACTAGTGTAGTCAGGACAATGTAAATTAGAGAACTAAAGGTAGTTGACACAAAACTCTTATCGATGCCAGAGTTAAATAGAATAGAAGCATAGCGGTTATTGAGGAGAAACGTACATGTGACAATGTTGGAATCTGGGTTGACTTATCCTCCTCCTAAGGCATAGGCTCTCCTATGAGCTTCCTTATTTCTAGTCTGGTTTCCACGATTTTGATTTTTCAGCTTCGGACACTCACTTTTGTAGTGTCCCCATCTTCTATGTTCATAGCAGGTGCTAGTTCTTTGGTTTGGCACAGGGGCTCTCTGAGTCGTGGCGGCAACATCCGCTTTACAATCCCTTGCCATGTGACCAACCTTCTTGCAGTTCCTACACTTCATAGTACACTTTCCTGTATGATGCAGCTTGCATCTATTGCAATAAGGCAGAGTTCAAACATAAGCTTTTTTCTCATTAGGTCCAACAGTGTATTCCCTTGCTACATTATATCTTTTAAAGGGTGGTTGCTGCACACGGTTCTCCCGTGGATTGTGCTCCCACTTCCTCTTGTTCTTAGCATTTTTAGCGGCATAAGCATAGACCTTCTGATCCATTAAGATACTGGCCATTCTGATGGCATCCTGAAGTCAGGTGGGTTTAAATGATGTTACTTTTTGGGAAACCCTAGATATACCTCTCAATTTTATCCTCCTCCTCTATGACCATCCTTGGACATAACAATGACAATTCCTGAAATCGTCAAGTATATCTCGTAACATCTGTACCTTTCATACTCAAGTTCCATAGCTCGCTTTCTAGTTTCTAGATTTCATTCATCGGACAGTAAACCTCAATCATTAGCGTTATTAAATCCTTCCAGGACATCACATAAGCTTCATCAATTCTAATAGTCTGAACATGGGAGTTTCACCATGTTAGAGCACTGTTAACCAGGGTGCAAGTAGCAAACTTCACATGCAAATCAATAGCACAATTGTTGATTCGAAACACGGACTCCATGTTCTCAAACCATCTCGCCAAACCTACAACCCCTTCGGTCCCTCCGAAGTTGTGAGGTTGGCAGTTAAGGAAATCCTTATGAGTACAAGCCTTAACAACGGGTGCAACTCCTCCTACGCCTCCATTTACTTCATTATTATTTTCAACTTCATTTATATTCTCATTTCCATTGTTTGAATAAGCTTCGTGTGCTGCCAACGCTTTAGCCACGCATTGTCCAATTAGTTATTCGATAGCATCTAGAGTCATTCTGAAACGAGTAGTCGGCATTTTTATAAATCACAAAATATATAACACATGGTGAGATTTTATACGAAATGCAATCACCATATACGATATATAGGAATAATAAGGTTATGAAAAACAGGGATATTAATATGTAATAAAATTACGAAATGCCAAAAATAGATCAAGATAACGCGATACACAAAGAATAAAAGAGAAATAATAATAGATAATAAATCATAACATAGATAAATAGTCGGTTACATCATCTCTCTAAGGAGTACATAATTCCTAATACTACTAGTATGGAACTCTAGCCGATAACATAAACCGTAATGCGACAGATCTAAGGATGATAGCCGAAACGTGTGCACAAGAAGGTCTCTATCCTCCTGAGACTCTCCCTGTTAGTGAAGTGAGCCATCCTACTCTGTCTTAAATCCTTAGTAACAAATCCCAACTAGTGCTCAGTCCTAGCATAGGCCTCTCTCTCTCTCAGCCCTCAGTGTATCTCGAAGACTCAAATCACTAATCTCCAAAGACCTAACTCGCTCACGTAAATTGGTCCTCTCAGTCTCAGTAGTGCCCTATCCTTTAGGGCCTTCTGCTCCTCCTCTAACTCCTCGAATATCATCATAGGCATCTCAAGAAAGTGCTCATACATGCCCTGAAATACCTCCTCATGCTTCTCTAGCCTCTCCTTAACAGTTGGCTCAGCATGAACAAGCGGTACAACAAGCTTAGTTATGACCTCAATAGGTGCCTCATCAGTATCCCCAACTATCTCCTCATAGAGTGAAACAACAGGAGAACCTCTTAACCTCTTGTGAGGTGGTAAACGATCAGAATCCATAGGTGATAAGGATGCATGAACTAGTGTTGCCGTTGGCATAGAAGCAGTAGGGGACATGTATCTCTTGCGAGATGGTCTAACTAAAGTATGTGTGTCTGATGCAGAAGAAGTCTCAGATGATGAATGTGAAGTCCCGAATGATGATAATGAAGATATCTCTAAAGAAGATGATGAAGATGAATATGGCGATACTCTACGCCTCTTGTGAGGTAATGGTGATGATGATGATGACACATAACGGGACCTCCTACAGTTAGCCGGTATACATGCAGAAAATAGATGTACCCTCTTCCTTGCAATCAACAACATATGCACCCCGTTAGGAAGGGTACGGTATGGTCGACCAAAGAGAATCTCCTATCCAGGTAAAACAAGAATAGCAAGTTGGCAAGGTGTAACTAGTGGTATGGGTACAATCAGAAGTGGTGCAAGTGGTGTAGTAGTAATCTGAATGGAAGGAGTAGGCATAATAGGTGTAGCAGCAATCTGAGTGGATGGAATAGGTGCAGTAGATGATGATGATGATGAACGTGATAATATAGCAGCTCTCCATCGAGCTATGGTGGCCTCATATGGATCTAATGGTGGTATGGCCTGAGTAGATAGAGGCTATGCTGCCTCGGATGGGTCATCTTCTGAGGGGTACTCCTTAGACTCAGTCTCAAAAGGGTTAGACTCAGGGTCTGCCATAGCATGATGCACAGGTGAAGGTGGAGCCTTAGAGTCAGGGTCGGATAAAATAATAAGATAAGTAGATTACCCAACACTCTCCTTGATAGTGTCAGTAAAAACAGGAATAGCAGACAAAAACATGATGCCGCAACACGCAAAATTTATATAAATCACCTTTATGTGAAACAATGCAGGATGCGTGCAGAGCGAAGTAACGTGATATAAAAATAACTCATGGCAAAATGAGTATGCACTCATGGCAACATAAATTTTAAGCAAAATAATACATAAGTTAAAATAATACTTAAGTAAATTAATGCTTAGATATATACAATAGTAAACGCATATATATAGGGTAAATGTAAATGCACTTATAGGCAAAAATAGAAGCACATATAGGCAAATAGAAAGATCATATAAGAATCAAGTAACGGTTATAGTCTAGGCCTAATATGTAACCTAGTTCTCTATAACCTAGCTCTAGATACCAATCTGTCACACCCCCAAAATGGATCGTAGCAGAATAGGTAACCGTGTGAGTGACTTCATAAATACCTCAAATGCAAGTACAGAGAATGACCACTATATGGATGTTTTGAAAATGATAACTCGTTGCTTTAATTTAAACATAAATAAGTCTTACAATAATCCATTGAAATTTTAAAACATAACGGAAGCATAAATAAGTTTTTACAAGACAACGAGTATTAAATGGTTGATAATTCTTGAAAAATGAAGCCTTGTGCATGCAGACTCCATATAGCACATCAAGGAGTTCCAATAAGCTAAGCACCTAAGAAAACATGCTTAAAAGATCAAAATAATGTTGGTGAGTTCATAGGTTTAAGTAAAACAATAGTATGGACCACAAGATTTAGTAACGTGTGACTACTGTAACACATACAATATCACAAAAGAATTTACGTTGTACTAAGCTCATGACATCGAAGCTAAATAAAGTATGTAGCAATAAATTCCAAGTAATGCTTGCCCTAACCGGTATCCAACTCAAGAGCACCTAGAAATCCGACATGATATACGTCCGTTTGACCAGTACAGTCGGCCAAGTGAAAATTACCAAACCTGGACAGGGCATATTAGTCCTAATAGATCTATTTATAATACTCACACTTACTTCCAGTAATTAATGGTTCATGATAGTGGGCAATAGTGTGTTTAACGGTACTTAGGGAAACACATAAACAAGTATAAAGTTTAGTAAGGTACTTGTGTCCAAAGTTAAAAAGCAAGCTATGTTCCTCACCCTAAAGAGTTGTAAAGTATTCGTATATAAGTAAAAATGTGGGGCTATAAACTCACCTTAAGTAAGACAGTGAGTAGAGAAATAATTCCATGAATGAAGAATGTACACGAATGGATCCTAACTGCGACCTAAATATACGACTCACTTTAAAAGCAATCCAAGGATAATGAAGCGTTGAAATAAAACATTTTTGGATAGTCAATATCACCAGAACATATTTGTGTTTTAGTTTAATTATTCAAAACTTGATTTCGTAGAAATATTGGGGTTTTAATTAAGTTTCGACACTTAACTCGAAAATTACTATTTTTAGTAAGTTTAGAAATCCCGAACATTAATGATGTCTATTTATAGTTGCTAAGTTTATATTTCGCCTAAAAACGCTAAGTGACTTAGAAGGTCTAGTTTCCACTTTTATCTCATCGATATATCTTACGCCTATTATTAAGTTTCCCTTTCTAATAACCCTTATGATTTCTAAATAATGCCTTAAGTAAGATTCTAACGCGATTAAATAATATATACATGTTACTATAATATTTGTTAGAGTTTTCATACCTAAACGGACCCGAAAATGCTCGAAAACCCAAATTTACGTTTCAACCAACTCATAATTTAGTTACAAAAATCCCAGATTTAGTCAAACTTCAAAAGAGCGAAGCTCTTTCATTATAAACATTCATGTCTCTACCGAAAGCTATGTTTGAAAGAAAAATCGTTCTTTACATGTTTTCTTTTATACATTTTAGCCAACTCAGACCCGAAATGAGTCAAAACTCAGTTTTAAAATTCGGACAGAATGCGCCCAAAACACTTTTTGAGCTGTTAAAAACTTTCATTTTTTGCTAACTTAAAACGGCCATAACACCTTCGTTATAAGGCGGATTTTCGTGTTCTTTATATCAAAACTTGCGTAAAATAATGTACAAACATACTCTTAAAGTTTTAGCTTCTCACGTTTTTAAACATCACTTAATCCACGAATTAATTCCGGACAGCAAGCTTTTCGAACCAAAAACCTAACCAAAAATCCAACACAACTTCCCCAATACTCCTAATCTAACCTAAACTCCTTCACTAGTGTTTCAACCAACAAATCCATATTAAAACTAGCCTAATCCCATTGCCAAACTCGCCAAACATCAGTTTTATCACTTAAGATTTCGCTATAAAGCCAAAAGTACAAGAAAATGCAAGATATTTTAAAAAAGTTTTGAACTTGAAAATAAATTGTACAACCTTGTTTATTTGTATGTTTTATTTATAAAAAGTGGTTACAAAAACGAATGACATTGTTTTTGAGAGAAAAGAAAACGATGAATGAACGAATAGTCTAAAAATTTATACAAACGAAAGAGATGATAAAGCTTATAAGTTGGTAAGATGATGAAGAAATAAGAGATCGTCAACCCAGATAGACACAAGCAAAACCCAAATAGATGCTTGAATAACTCAAAATAAATACCAATAACCACTAGTGATCAACCAATAATAATCTTAAAGATGAAAAAAAAAACACAAAAGTGTGTTTGTGTGTATGTGGCGTCGAACCAAGAAGAGAAGGAAAAGGGAGGAGAGAAATTTTTGTGTGTGGAGTAAATGAAAGAAATGAGAGGTTACATGAATAAATAGGGGATGAATGTAGTCATTCATCTAGAATCATCTTATGGCATCCTAAGTTGATTTCAAGTTAAAGCAAGATAAATATCTAGTATTAGTACTATTTAGGAATGGGGGATGGTGTTGGCTATTAGGGGGGGGGGGATGACACAAACAAAAGGAGGGGGACCAAATTTGCCAAAACTTGATTCTTATACAACAAGATATTTATTTAAGGGGCCAAGATACTTATAGGTGTGTACAAGCAATAAATTTAGCGACGTTTATGATGTCCGTATAAACTTAAAACCCGCGACTTTTTAAAATAAAATGCAATAAATTAAATGTATGCTCGCTAGGTTGAAACGCGATAGTCGTCAAAAGACTACCTTAAATCGGAATCCGGAACGCACCATGTGGTGTTTCTTAGGTATACGCGGGATAACTCCCCAGTTTTGGGTTAAATTTAGCACGTAACTTATAAAAGTTAAAATGATGCACGTAAATGGTAAAAAATATTGACCTGTGAAATTACAGAGTGTCACATCACCACCCTAACCAACAAATTTACATGATGGGAGGAGGTATTGATTGTCACCAAGGTGGGACAAATCCTACGAGAAACGACGTGTACCCTCTGAACCATGCATACCCTCCAAATAGCGTTTATCTCTAAATGGTACCTACCTTCCAAACAACATGTATCCTCCGAATAATGTGTATCCTCCAAACGGTACCTAGCCTTCGAATAACATATATCCTCTAAACAACGTGCATCCTTTGAATAACATATACCCTCCGAACAACATGTGTCCTCAAAATAATGTATATCCTCCAGATGTCACATGCCCTCTGCATAACATGTACCCTTCAAACAATATGTATCCTCCGAGTAACATATATCCTTCGAACAACATTTATCCTCCGAACAATGTGTATCCTCAAAGCGTTACCTACCCTCTAAGAAACCTATATCCCCCGAATAGCTTTATCCCTTAGGGAGTAACATGTTCATCATGGCAAAACAATGGACAAGACCCGCTATGGCTAGATCATTCAAGAGGAGGATATAAGAATGATGCTGACAACCTTTTACCACTAACAAGGTAGATCGAAAAGTTATAGTTCCCGGACGGCTTGAAGGTTCCTCCCCATGTAGGATACTATGATGTAAAAGGAGACCCATACAGTTTCATACATGTCTTTGAAGGGGCAATAAGAATGGAGAAGTGGGCCATGCCGGTCACATGCCACATGTTCGTCTATATACTAAAAGATGCCGCAAGAGTCTAGTGGAATAGCCTCCCAAAGGGGGTGGTAATTAGTTATTAAGACTTGAAGAAGAGGTTCCAGACACACTTCAAACAGTAGAAGAAACAGAACAAGACCCATCTAGCAATAAATGGTATAAAAAGGAGGGAAGGTGCGAGTGTTAGACCATTTATAACTCGTTACATAGACGAAACAGCCCAGATCACCAGGCTCAACGAAGACCAAAGGATAACAGTTTTCGTGCATGGGGTTAAAATAAAATCTGTTAGCCTTAAATAATGAGTCGAACACGGAAGTTTGTTCATTTAGAATATTAAGTCTCAGTCATTTTAATAGGTAACGTTGTAATAGGCTAGAACGGGTAAACGGGATCATTTAATGTAATCTAACCGATCACGTGTATCGGGCGAAAGCCTAAGTAAACCCGAGCCCGGCCCGTAGAATAAATAAAGGCATGCAATCATTTTAGATGGATACATATACACCTCACCAAGGAAGGTTGAGTGGTTGGTTCATTTTGTAACATTCCATTTTGCAAGTAAACTCTCCCAACTTTTATTCTCTCTTATTTCTCTCTCTACATTTCTTCTCATCATCTCCTATCTTAATTTCTTGTTCATAATTATGAAGTGAAGTGATTTCTTGGTTCTGACATTTGGTATCAAGAGCCTTGGGTGGATAGTGATTGAATTTCGTGGTTTTATAAGCTTAAAAAGCTTATTTCGTGGCTTATTGGTAGAATAAGCACACGAAGTTGTGGTTTGGTTAAGTTTTTGGATGAATATCTTGTACTTTTGGGCTTATTGTTCTTCCTATCTTCTTTCTTAGCAAATTCGTAGCTTGAATCTCATTTCTTTTGTTTTAATTTTGTTTTTCTAGCTTGCGTTTTGTAAAAAACATGATTGCGTTTTGTGGTGAAGATAAAATAGTACCGTACCTGAAAACGACTATTGATAATGACATTTTGTACTTGTTGCGTTTTGTGAATTTCCGCAGGTTGCGTTTTGTGAAGAAAGATTGCGTTTTGTCAAGATTTGATTGCGGTTTGTGCTCCAAAACATTACATTTTTTTGGAACTTGCGTTTTGCAAGTGATTGAAGACATTATAGTTTGCAAACAAAACAAAACTCTGCCAAAATTTTCTAAATATTGCGTTTTGTGAAGAAAATCGCATTGCGTTTTGTGAAATAGAGTTGCGTTTTGTGGAAAAATCTTGCTGTTTGTCAAAATTCAAGGATTGTGTTTTGTCCGAATTTCTTATTGCGTTTTGTCCGAGAACAATTATTGCGTTTTGTCCGAGAACAATTATTGCGGTTTGTCTAAAAGTAATAGTAGCCTGCGTTTTGTCAAGACATCTTTGCGTTTTGTCTAAAGAAGACTGCGTTTTGTCAGGTGGTATTTGACCGAATTTGGGAATCTATTAATCATTGTCTAATCAAAACATAACATCAAGACAAACAAACTTGAAGGACTTTAGACTTTAATTCGGACTACGAGGACAATTAATCAACAACAACAAACATAATCAACAAACCTTAATCCAAATCAATTAACATTCATGGTTTTCTATTGATTTTGTAAATTCCCGCGAAAGACACAATTCTTTTCTCGGTTTTAAGATCCTACAATCATTGTTCACTTCATAATTCTTTTTACCACAACTTCAATCACAACAAATCTACTTAAGATCCTACAATCATTGTTCACTTCATAATTCTTCAGTCATTCATTCCAATTGTAACTTCTACAACCGATAGTCTAATGCATAACAACATAATGGCAGCTGGTTCAAGGGATCGTCCACCAATGATTGCAACAGGATGATATGCACAATGGCGATCACGGTTCTTACGATA
>BQNB010010404.1:44504-84046 GCA_026074375.1 Tanacetum coccineum | reverse complement strand
CCATAGGACTGTTTTTCCAAGTGTTCTCCACAAATGTGTTAAAACCATCCATCTCAAGCCAATGATGAAAAAAACGAAATGATCATTTAATCATAAAGCTTTGTTTCCAAGTAATCCAAGCTCAATTCATCAAGTGCAAAAGAAGAATACTTCTATCATCAAGTGAAGAAGTATTACACCTTTGTGTGTTGTTGCAATCTTATTGCATTCATATCATAACTTGTAAATCTTTTGTAAATCTTGTATAGTTGTGTAGTTGCTAGATCTTGGCGATCTTTGTAAGTATAGTTAGATCGTGGTGATCTTACCAAGTAGTGCTAGATAGTTGTGATATAAGTAGTGTTGTGAAGAAGTCTTGAAGTTGTGAAGAAGTCGTGAACAAGTCGTGAAGTTGTGTTGTGATAGATTGGTTCTAGCTAAGATTAGAACTCGACATTTAGCTTTGTGTCGTAAATCGGTGTAAGCAACGTTGTGTACGGTTTTCTCCGCCATAAGAGAGCTTGTTGACATAGTGAAGAAAACTCTCGAGTTAGGTGCTCGGGGAGTGGAGTAGGGCGAAGAGGTGCTTCGTTGCCGAACCATTATAAATCATCGCGTTGTGGTTTTGATTGTTCTTACTCTTACCTCTTGTCTTGCATTACTTTCTCATACTATCTTATTAATTGTTTAGATATGTATATCGTTTATATTGTGCAAGTAATGAATTCACATAAAGCCGAATCTAGAATTTTTACGAACACTTTAAAACCTTAAATTAAAAAGCGATAAACTATTCAACCCCCTTCTAGTTTTCCACAATTGGTATCAAGAGCCACGCTAAACAAGATTTTTAAAATAAATTGTATTTTAAAACTTGAATCGATCTATGGAATCGGAAAAAATGTCACTGAAAAGATCGTCGAACTGCGAACAAACGACCATAATATTGCAACGCTTCTGATATGTGTACAATTTTATAAAAAATGTTGACGCTTAACATACATATATTCAAAATATTTACGAAAATAGTCTTTCGGTTTATCGGTTCGGTGCAAAGTGAGTCGAACAGTTTCACGCGCTCCGCAACAACCCGCGGGTTATGAACCTCGTTCATAACTTATCTAACAAATACTGTGCGCAAATTATTATCATTATTAATATTTTTAGAGAAAACCAGTTATGATTGATTGCGACATTTCTTATGAAAATAACAAATGCTTAGCGCACATGCTTTTAAGGTTGAGTAAATTATTGCGTATATCATTTGGATACGTTTATATTTTTGTATTTTTTTTTATGTTGACAATTATAATATATTATAGTATATATCATTTCCAGTTTGAAACGACGGCGTATTGCCATCGTTGTTACAGTGATCCATTTAGTACTTTTTGTTGGGCTCGTACTTTGGGTCAGTTTATTGGACTCTCACTTTGGGCCGGCCCAATTGGTTTTTTTTAATTGTTGGCACAAAATAAGGGGAAAATTTATTACAAAAGTAATGATTTATTCAGATAAAAAATACCCGCGAAAACATCTTCGATACCTAATAACTTTAAAATAATCGACAGAGTCACATACGTACAACTCTAGATTACATTAAACGGTGTCGTTTTACGCCACTAAAAACCATAAGCCCAAATATATGACACATATTTACCCAAAATCCCTAAATTATATTAAAAAAAACTCATATAGCTAAAAAAAACAAACCTTTAAACATGAGGCCCAACACATAAGGCCATATAAAAAAAACAAATTATTAAACATGAGACCAAAAAATTAAATTCGCATTAAAAAAAACAAAAAAACAAAGAAAAAAATAAAATAAAGTTTTAACACCCCGCAACAATGCGCAGGACATAAACTCATATAAGGAAAAAAAAACTAAACATGATACCGAAAAAATAAACCCGCACAAAATACAATAAAAAAATGTCCTGCAGTAACGCGCGATTGTCATTTAAGGCACACGTAATCCCATAAAATTATATTAAAAAAATAACCCATATAGCCAAAAAAAACCCTTAAAACTTGAGGCTCAACATATAAGCCCATATAAGAAAAAAAACAAACTATTAAACATGAGACCGAAAAAATAAACCCGTAAAAAATACAAAAAAAAATAATTAATGCACCACAACAATGCGCGAAAAATTAACGTCTCGCAGCAACGCACGAGTAATCCTACTTGTTTTCAATCAATTATTCTTTCATATTTTTGTATTTTTTAATGTTAGACAATTTTCAATCAATTATTCTCACCCAACAATTTTGCAAAAGTGACATATGCGCCTTCCGGTTTGCAGTGATTAGAGCAAACGGTGTAATGGCGAAGGCCCCTCGCTGTGGCTGAGGTGGCATTTCGCCGTGGCTGGCTGGGCTTCGCCGCCACACCGAACCCCCCCCCCCCCTCTTCGTCGAGCATTTCGTCACAAAACGAATCATAATTTAGCCGTTTGAAAATGGGACCCACCCCCAAAAACTATCAGTTGCAAACGTTTAAAAAAAAATTATTAAAATTAATTTTTTTTATCTATATATATCCCATATTTTTTCATTTTAAACACACACAAATACATTCAATCTACATTTTATAAAAATGAGTGACTCAAGCTTTTTCGATTCGTCCGATCTCGACTGACATATCTAGTACGAAATACTAAAGGAATTAACCAACAAAGATCCAAGATGGAATTTGAAGCAGTTCCCAATTGCGTACATACATCAATCGTGAACGTGATATCGCTAAAGAACGTTTAATGGCAGATTATTTTGGTCCACACCCAAAATATCCGGCGGAGTATTTTAGAAGACGATATACGCATGGAACCGCTAACAATTTTGGTAAACGTTTAAGGTCATGAAAATTACTGTTCTGCATCATAATCCTCCATATGTTCGAATGTAATGTTCTATCTTTTGGCAGACAACGAACCGAGTGGCACATAATATGTTGTAAACGCGCAACCATTTCATAGAGGCGGTACTACCTAGTTTTCAGACGTGTATTAACCCACATGGACACGTATCGCAAATAGCATTCACTAGTAGTCAAGACTCGCTTGAAAAAAAAACGTTACAGTGTATCTTAAAAAAAACGACGGCGTCACTCGATGTAACGAAGCCCGATAGCGGAAAAAGACGGTTGATCATGAAAGGCATTTGCATTCCCTGAGTCCACTATCAATCGGCGCGACGATGGCATATCCCTTATTGTCGCTCCAAGATTCCAAGTGACTACGATAGCTACGACCTTGAAACTAAGCAAAACGAAGTATACATACGAGTAACATCGTCATCATAGATTGTTCTTAACATATATTTAGACTGTCTTCAAAGTAAAGTAGGCTGATATCCAAAAGCGTTTGCGCACTACCAAACAAGTCTTCCCACACTAGTCCAAAATAATAGTTAAGTAAACATGGTCGAAGCGATGTTCCAATCCGTCAGAGTGAAAGCAAAAAAGTTACACGTCGAGATAACAAACCAAACACATTAAAGACTCCGCTCTCACGGAGTCTCATATGAGACCATAGTCTACGGAGTCTCATTGAGCATGTCTGGGCACTACATCAACCATGAATTTCTATTTCTGTATTGTATTTTCTATTTTCGTATTATATTTTCTATTTCCGTATTTGTAATTTTATTTTAATGAAATGAATTTTAATTTGTGTGGAAAATAGAAAAGAAAATAAAATTGTGAGTGGGTGGGGCTCAAATAAAAAGGAGAGAGAAATATCATGAGTGAATGGGTATTTTTGTGTGTTGTGTTGAAATGAGGTGGCGCTAAAGTGGCAGCGATGAGACCCAAATAAAGAGGGAAAGTTATGTCACTACACCGTTTGCTCTTAATAGTCTAATAGTAAGCCTGCTCTCAATGAGAGCAACTTGACACTGTTAAGACGCCTCTTACACCATTAAGTCATTGGGACCTTTTTGTGCCACGCGCTAGTCACGCTGCTCACTCTATGTAAGTGGTGGGTCCTCTAATATTTATACTAGTAGGGTACCTGCGCGTTGCGGCGGCGGATACCTTGATATAAAAGTTATCGGTAAACTATGTATTTTTAATTTTACACGCTTTTTGTCACAATAAACTTATAGATATCATAAATTATATGTCGCATATTTGAACTCTTAGCTAATGACAATGTTTTTTATTATACAGTTACAATAATAAATATTTTAGTAATTAATGTTTTTCGATTGTTCAAAATGATTATTAAATTTATATAAAGTTAAGCTTTATGGACAGGGATGTTCAAAAAATATGTGAAACCGATAGACTGTGCCGACCTACTCAATTCGAAACCACAAAAAAGGCAACCAAGACACCGAAACCATAAAAATCCCGATATCGGAAAAACACTTTATCACGGTTCGAGTTTATATTTTTTTAAACATGTCTTGATTGACGTTAATGCTTTGTTTAGCGTGTATTAGGTATTTTTCTTTTTAATTTTCAGGTGTATACGTATTGATACATTCCATAATTTTCACTGGCACACATTATGTTTTTTTATATAACTATAATCGTATACATATTAATATATTAGTTAGCAAGGAAAGTCAACGCAAGAAGAAATCATCCATTACAATTTACAATTGACAACTTTCAACTCACCGATAATCGTGAGACCGTGTATTTAAAATAGGAACAAAATTACTCCGTAATTTTTGCTTCAAAATGAAAGCTCCATGAAATTACCCATCATTTATCTAACACAAAAGAAATGACACACTCATTACAACTCCACAACTCTTCCTCTAGAATATCTCAAACCATCCCATCCATCCTGCCACCACCCTTTCACACTTTCTCCACCCTCAACCACTATAACCATATTCTACATTAACCTTTTTGTGATACTTCTTCCTTGTATATTTGAGCCACACGTCTGAATTATGACTCAAAAAAGATTTACCATCTCAATGGATACATACTCCATCTTGAATATACAATCATGGTTAAGATAAAAAAAAGTTATTGGGAGACGACTTTGTGACTTTGTTTATGTACTATCAACTTGTATGAAACTTTGTGTGTTTTATTAGTTTATATAATGTGTATAACAATATATACTTTAAACTTTAAGAGTGTTTAATACTTTTTATTATGTTGTAGCTTGCTTAGAATGCACAATGTGAAAATAATATTGCACTTTTGAGTATGGGGTGTTTTAAATGATTGTATTTAATTTGATTGTACAATATGTTTGTTTAGTTGTATGTTTAAATTTTTAAGTTTTATGTTTAATTTGGTTGTACAATATGTTTTACAAGTTGGATTACTTAAAATTAAATGATGAGAGAGATTCCAATTTGTTTTATATGTAGTATAGATAATTAAATTAAATATTTGGTTTGTAAATTTATGTGGGTTATTTTGTGAGATATATTTGTTTTTTTAACGGCTGAAATTATATTAAAAAACTCTTAGTAAAGCACTAGAAGCACAAAGAACCAAGTACAAATCTAGAAATACACAAAAAAAACACATTCTAGATTCCTCCCGAAAGCTATAACTGCGAGACCTGCAAAAAAGATGAAAAACTCTTGCCATGACTATTGGGGAGACTTAAAAAAATTTTGGGAGACTTTCACACAAATTGTGACAAGTGTCCTAAGTGGGCCCAGATCTCCTAAATTTTTAGGTCTCCCAGAACACATGTCACTTTTTGCATGAAAGTCTTCTTAGTTTTTTTTTTCTCCGAGATCTCTCAGAACACTTTAGAAAACAGATAATATTTGAGGCAAAATGTGATTAGTGGGTGTACTCTTGGGGCAAATAGGGAAATTTCACGAATAAAAACATGTTACGGTCAAATGTATAAAAGCAATGATGTTGTAAAAAAGATATTTGTGGAAAGGAGTGGTTGACAACTTGACATTGAGAGAAGAAAAAGGTAACACTGATCATAGTGACTATGACTCATTCTTTGAATTCAATTATGTTTTACCTGAAAATGATGTATCCTAATATTGTGAATTTGTGATTGTTCATACTATAAGGCTGGATGGAGCGGTATGCATTCACCCACTTTACACGTAAGCGTCACATCAGTTTTTTCTCTCTAACTTTATAACTCACATTTCATCCTTAAGACTAAGTGTAATGGTGACCGCACAGGCGACCGCCACCTCAACGCCAACTCAGCTTTCTCTCTCCTAAATCACACACAAACCAAACACCCGTAATAGTGACCGCACATACGACCGGACTTTTTTTAATTAATAAACATTACAAAAATAATAAAAATAAATTAAAAACATTACAATAATAATAAAAATAAATTAAAAACATTACAATAAAAACTAAACCTTAAACTAATAGTCTAAATTCCAACGCTCCTTGATTTTTTCTCCAGAAGCAACGCCGCATATAATGTTCTTCTGGTTAAATGTTCATGTGTTTCATTGTAATACTTGATGTCCTCCTCGAATTTTTGTTGTTGTTGAAATTCAAACATTTTTTGTTGCAGCTCTAATTCTTTATCTCTTTGTGCAATTTTTAGTCTCTCCAATTCTCCTTGCTCCCGACGCCTCTGATCTTCCAATTCCAATTCATGCTCTTTTATTCTTAAATACTCAGAGGAGGATTCCTTCCTCGACGAAAAAAGGCGTTGCAGCCATTGTGAATTTACTAACCAATGCGTCAACAAGACTAGGATCACATGCAACTGAAGATTCCGAACGAGTACCGGATGATGATCCTTTCTTTTTAGCCCTGTTTCGACCCATTGGTCGAACCTCTTGAACCTTTACATCCTCTGAATCCGTTGCTTCGTCGTTTAGATCGACACCAATATGTGCTAAATCTGAACTGCCTTGTGAGGTGGTTTCCGATGTCCACGATTTTTTGGAAGATGTTTTTTTAGATTTAAAAAACTTTGGAATTTTAACTTTTCTCCATTTAGAATGGTCTTCAAAATCTTTTAACATTTAGTTAATGCAAAAGCCGAACAGTAAATAGTACGATACTCGATTTCAGCTTCTTGATAGATAGTATTATCACATGCCCCACTTTGGTGTCTATCTTTGACACTATTGTAAATCTCACAAAATTGACTAACCTTAGGATGAATCCTATTTTTCCATTTGTAGTTAACGGAATCATAGCTTCTTTTCTGTTCGCCAGTTGTTACTTCCATCCAAAACCCTGTCGCCTTTTTGCCATTTCCTTCGACGCTATTCTCCGACGCATGTACCCAAGATTTACACAAAGATACCTCCTCCTCAGGGGTCCACAGTTCAACGAACTCTTTGTCATCCTTTTTGATAGGTTGACGTCTTCTCGCATACTTTCTTTTCAGTTTCACGGCCACAACTTCCTCGACGGGAGAGTTGTCTTCAACGGGTTCGGATGGACCTTCCGTATATTGTGAAGGCTGAGAAGCGAAACCCCATAATGGATCGAAATCGTCATCATCAAGATTAAAAGCCGGGATCGGAGAAGATTGGTGTTGCGGTGGTGATGCCCGGTGTGGATGATACATTTGATTTTGCGCTTGTTGGGTATACCAGGGAACCGAATACGGATTTGGTGGGGATAGGTATTGGATTCTTACGTGGTTAAAATTAAATGGTGGGGATTGGCCGTGTAACATAAAGTTAGGGTCGGTATTTTTTGGAACGGTTTGTTGACGCCGGGATTTGGGTATTTTATTTTTGGGAGTTTTGGAAGACATTGTTTTGGTTAGTATATAAATTATATGTTTTGGAAGATAATGTGTGAAAGATGAGAAGAAAATGTGGGGTTTTATAGTAAACAAGTAGGATTACTCGTGCGTTGCTGCGAGACGTTAATTTTTCGCGCGTTATTGTGGGGCATTAATTTTTTTTTTGTATTTTTTGCGGGTTTATTTTTTCTGTCTCATGTTTAATAGTTTGTTTTTTTTTCTTATATGGGCTTATGTGTTGAGCCTCAAGTTTTAAGGGTTTTTTTTGGCTATATGGGTTGTTTTTTTAATATAATTTTATGGGATTACGTGTGCCTTAAATGACAATCGCGCGTTACTGCAGGGCATTTTTTTATTGTATTTTGTGCGAGTTTATTTTTTCGGTCTCATGTTTAATAGTGCGGGTTTATTTTTTCGGTATCATGTTTAGTTTTTTTTTTCCTTATATGAGTTTATGTCCTGCGCGTTGTTGCGGGGTGTTAAAACTTTATTTTATTTTTTTTCTTTGTTATTTTGTTATTTTGTTTTTTTTAATGCGAATTTTTTTTTTCGGTCTCATGTTTAATAGTTTGTTTTTTTTATATGGGCTTATGTGTTGGGCCTCATGTTTAAAGCTTTGTTTTTTTTTGCTATATGAGTTTTTTTTAAAATGACACTGTTTAATGCAATATAAAGTTGTACGTTTGTGATTATGTCGATTATTTTAAAGTTGGTGCTTTTGTAATATTTTTTCCCCTTATTTTGTGCCAAAAATTAAAAAAAAAAAAAATTTAATTGGGCCGGCCCAAAGTGGGAGCCCAGGCCCAAACCATTATACTTTAGAAGCACTGTAGCTTCTACTGTACAATGGTAAATGTATCTATTATAATATAATAGGTGTTTGGTATAGTGAATAAGTGATTTAGTGATAATTTTAGAGGTTTCACCTTTTTGCTCTTTTATTTTTTTGGCTTTATCTGTTTTTCGTTGTCAGATAAGTGTTTGATATAGCGAATAAGTGACTTTGAGATAATTTTAAGGGGTGTTTGTTCAAGCTTATGTTTGCTCTAATTTGACTTGACTTTTATTACGTAGGTTTTTTAAAACCATTATATTACTCACACACCCATATGTCCGTTGCTCTTACCATTTGCAGACAATAAGACCTTAACCTTAGTTTAAAAGCTTATCAGGTTGTCACTAGGAAGCTTAGTGAGCTAATGGCGTTGCAACACCCACAAATAGCTTGTGGTTTTGTCATTCTTGTTCTCGTTTAAATACCTCTATTAAATGCCTCTTAGGTTTCTTTTTTTTCTTTTTTTTAACCATGGTTTCCGACACATTGACCAAATAATCCACGGGGTTTGAACAGGTTTCATTTTTTTGCTCTTTTACTTTCTGGCTTTATCTGTTTTTTGAGAAATAAAAGTTGAAGACATTGTGTCTTGTCTTTGTCATGCCAAAAAGACAAAGGTTGAAGAAAACTGAGCGACAAATTTTCTACTTGCTATTTATGCTTCTGTCCAAGTAATCTGTCCAAGTAGGGCATGAGTCTATTGAATGACTAGTTTAGTGGACCACAATTGTGGGCTTGATATGGAGTCAAGTAGGGTTAGGTTGGTGATTGCTTAGTTAAATTAGCTAAACATGTTTATTATAAATTCACATGTAACATCATTTTATGTAACACACAAAAACAAATAAATAATAAATCTTTATTGTCTTTCATCGGTATTAGAAGCTCAGTAAACCCTACCCATCATAAAATTTCCTTTCCTCTCGGTAATCGGTTACTTGGCCGGTGATCCGGATGGGATCCCCTTATTTTTGCTTTTATTGTTTTGTTTAATTATATTTTTTTTATCCAATAAACTCTAAGCATCCAAAACATCTAGGTAATAGCACAAATATTATGTTGATATAGCCATCAAATTTGTTTCATCATCATTACTCTTTGTTTTAGCACGGAGATCATTGTCGTTTTTCAAAATAGTTGGTCAAAATTTTTTGTCGCTACCTTCCAGAAAAGGCCCCAAAGCAATAGCCATGACGTTAAAAAAAACCGTCAGCAAGGAGGAAGCCGCAAGACAACAAAACAAACTATGCTGCCAAAATACAATTATGCTTCCGCTCAATCAAATAACATAGAAGATGGAGAGGAAAAAGGAAGAAGAAAGCGGTTTTTCACATATGTTCCAGTTGTTCGTTCAAAAATCTCCCGTTTCATATTGCGGTGAGAGGATTGAATGACTAGTTTAGTGGACAGCTCAATTGTGGGCTTGAGTACATTAGGGTTGGGTTGTGTTTTGCTTTGTAATTAATTACATGTTTTTTTAAAACCACATGTATTCATTTTATGTAAACACTCAAAAAAACACAATCAATAATTAATTGATTGTGTTTTTGTGTTGTTTACATAAAATGATTAATGTGATTTATAATAAACCAAGTTAAGCTTATTTACAAAGCAATCACAACTCTAACCCTAATGGACTCAAGCCCACAATTGAGCTTGGTCCACTAAACTAGTCATTCAATAGAGTCTATGAGAGCATAAAATGATGATATAGTATACTGTATGTTTTTAGTTAAAAGTATATAAAATTTTGAAAGTAAAGTACAAGATCATTCATCCGTTATATCAAAACAATGATTTGTTATTTTAATTTTCGCGCAGTCTTAGATTAAGTTGTTTGACATTCATGGAAGTCAACAATAGTTGATCACCTGCAAATTCGTATATTCATAGGTTACAAAATGATATGTCATATGTGAGGCAAAATGGGCAATGTTTCTATTGAGTTAAAAAGATACAAAAACTGAGTATTACTGATTTTCTTAAAAAAATCAAGTACGAATACGTAAGAATCTTAAGTTGAGTCCTAAAAAGCACATTGCAGAGACGAAGGAGCCAGGAAATGACTCATGAAACAATCAATCCATATGGTAAATAGATCTTCACGAAAGTAAACAAGCATAATGCATTTGCGCATAAATTAGCTACTAATACTGATGATGCCAGTTTACGCATGCAAAGAACAAAATATTACAGTACAAGCTAACAACTATTATCACCCCATGGTAACTCATAGCGCCTTTGGGTGTGAGATAATTAAAGAGAGTCAGTGGATAACAATACAAAAGTTATATATAACTATTCAAAGGGGAGCTAACTAGCTAAAAGAACTCGAAATCCAGATATTTACCCCCAGACTTGGCATCCATCCCCACCGGTTTCTTACTGTTGTTAACTGGTGCAACTGGGTCAGGTGCCCGGAAAGTTATAGGTGGAGGCTCTTCCTCCATAGGTTTTGGCACTTCAGGTGGGGTGCTGCAACGTATCAGAGCCCAATTCACACCTTCAAAGAAAGGGTGTTGTTTGATTTCAGTAGCTCCCCTTTTGACTCCAAGCCTGTTTTGCGGCTCTTTGGCTAGCAATCCCCTGATTAGATCCCGACTTGCATAACTAGTAGCTGGTGAGTCTGGAAACTTTAACTGCTGTCCAACCACGTTAAACAAAGTGGCTCGGTTTCCTGCACCTTTAAAAGGGGTTTTGCCATATAACAGCTCGTGTAAGAATATCCCAAACGTCCACCAATCGACGGCACTTCCATGTCCTTCTCCTTTGATTATTTCGGGAGCCAAGTATTCATGAGTTCCGACAAATGACATGGACCTGGCAGCAGTTGGTTCTGCAACAAGTTCTGGTAGTGGTCCGAACAAGGGTGTTAGATCAGCACGGGATTTCCAAGTGCTTCGTTTTTTGCTTTTTTGAGGGAACATGCGTGGAAGGAAACACGAGGGTTGGATACAAAAGCTGGCTGCACAATGAACCATCACCAGTACCAGAGCTCGTTTGGGAAGGGGCGGAATCTAAAGAAGATGATTCACAAGGGTAGGTGACACCGTACACCTTAGAGAAAGGTCAAAGTCAGACAGCATTATGTGGCCATCATCACGTACCAACACATTTTCAGGTTTCAGGTCTCTGTATACAACTCCCAGCATATGTAGATACTCCAGTCCTAATAGAACCTCTGCAGCGTAAAACCTGTTGCAAGAAATATGATATTAAACTTAAACACGGCTCACAATTGACAGTTATTAAGTAATAGTGCAAGTTAAAAAGTAAACTACTAATATGTTTAGTAGAAAAAGCTAAGGAAACAAAGAACCAATGTCGATTATACCTTGCAGCATTGTTTTGAGAAATGTTCTTTCCAGGTTGGCGCATGCCTTAAGTGTGCAGATCCACTCAGGACAATAATCCAGCCCAAAAAGTGAATCGGTCCGTTTCAAAATGGGTATACAAAGTGGGTAAAAAGGCAATGGATCATAGCAGCGCTGATAACTTATCTCTCTCTCGTTCTGGGCTCTTGAAAACTTCTTTTTCTGCAAAGAGACGCCTTGTCCATCACCTTCATTGCAAAGTAGCAACGGGTCCCACTCAGCTCAGACAGATACACACTACCAATGTCACCACAACCAAGCCGTCTCAACAACCTGAAATGACTCATACCCAAAAGCCCATCACGTGCCCTAATGGCAAGAATAGCCTTCCACCTAGGATCATTCCCTTTGTGAGGCTTGTTAGCGCTCTTTGTAAAATTACTCCAGTTGCTATCGTCACTTAGACCACTGCTATCACTTGCTCGACTAATGCTCGTTTTCCCACTTTCAAGTGAATCCCCTCGAATACTCCCTTTTGTACTCTCATAACATCTATCAACACTAAGCATCCCGTCACTTGTAATCCCATCACTACGGTATACACTGGTGCAACAGCTATTCCCCACACTCATATTGAGCGAATAGCGTCGGGCTTACATTACCGCTAGGAAGCAAAGAAGCATCCCAAATGATTCTGTCTCAGAATATCGACATAGTGGTGAGCTTGCAGCTTGTGTCCGGACGCATAACTAATCACTCGCCTCTTCCATCAAGATCTCAGGAGGCGAGAATTTAGAACCCCGTAAAGAAAGATCTTCTACAAACGGACCCTTAGTTGACAAGCTTTTCACCAAGGATTGTGCATCAGGCGAGTTCTTTTGACCCATGGGTACACAAACCGGGCTCATCATGAGATCAGTGTCATCTGGTTCAGGGGGATGACTGGCTCCTGAAAACGATGTGGAACCTATATCATCAAATGAATCGTCACTTCATTTTATGTAATACAATCTGCATAACCTCTACATTTCTTGTTAACGAGTTTTTTTCCCCTCCAAGTTCTTAGGGACACAGGATTATACAGGTCAGGGATAATCGCTCCACGTCCAACCAGTGGGACACCTCACTCGACCCCAAAAAAAATGCCATCTATTACTAAACCAAATTGTGTACCCGATAACTTATCCGTGTTGTGCATTTGCTTGTGAACCGGAAGCTTTGTTGATTCATGAACCCTTCTCATTTTTCTTAAAATAACGAATACTAATCACATTCCCGCAACTGTAATTAATTCAATCTACCAGGGAAACTTATGAAAGGGCAAAGCACAAACAATATTACAAATTTATTTATGGTCTTACAGGTCATATAAAACATACATTAAAAACAATCATATGTTTATACTAAAAACACCAAACTTAAGTAGTACATTTTATTAACTACAATTAGGAATCAGGTTTGCTTCAGACAAAAGATACACAACAATAATTAGAAAGAAAAAACTATAAAAATATCCCTAACTTCATTCACAATCAAGTAAGACAAAACTTTAAGTATATTAAACTATCCAAAGCACACCACTACTTCAGCAATCTAATAAATAAATAAGCAAAAAAGCAAAAGACAAAAATAAAAACAGCTAAAACTTTACTTCAATTAACATAAAAACTAGTTTCACTATTAACATAACATTATGGTAACATAAACAATAGTTCCTTTATTTTGTCGCAGATGTTAGTTGATAAAATGGAAATTTAAAGTAGATGACGTACTAGGGATTGGATTTAATTGCAGTGAAATTGGGTTTTGCGGGTGGATGAAAATAATAAAAAGAAAGTAAGGTTGTAGTCTTATGAAACTGCAGAAGAGGCTAGGCTGCAATTAGCATGATAAGCTTTGACAAGTACTTATGTGGACTGATTCAACATTACACTACTTCTTTACTTTTGATTCATTTTTTTTTCTTCTTTTCACTTTTGCTTTTTTCTATTTGAATATTGACAAATATGTGGTGTTTCCTACCTTAATTACACTATTTTTGTCTCCATTTGCTGTTATTAGTTTTACAATTTAATAATTTTTTACTAAGTACCTTTTTTTATATAATAGAAAACCATTAGTTAGTTAATTACTACAAAAACTAAAAACTAAAAGTATCAATTCTTTTTAAAAAACCAATTAATAATTAGGGAGAATTACATATAAATCCTATTATGCATAAGGAAGTTACATATATATCCAAAAAACTTAAAAATTACTATATATCGTCCATCTTTTGCTATCAAAATTTACATATATATCCTTCTTTTTAAAAAATCGTGAAAAATTTTGAATAATTCTAAGATCGTGTAAGTTAGTGCTTGAAAAGTTTGTGATGTAAGTTTTTATAAAAGTGGATTAAATTTTGCACAAAACGACATTGTTAATAAATGTTTGTGGATTTAATTATTTTTTTGCATTTAAAAATTCGTTTCTTTGTAACAAACTTTTTTTTATTTTTTTCATTGAAATTTTATTGCGCATCATAGTTTATGAACAAGTATTAAATTTGTGAATCTAAATAAATTTTTGTAAAAGACGTTTTTTAATTTTTGAGTTTTTAAATTTTTTTTAATGCACACAAAACGAAATTTTGAATGTAACAAAATTTATTAATGTAAATTTTAACTTGTTTTAGTATAGATGTGCATAAAATTTTATGTAAAAAGTAAAAAGAAGTTGGTACAAAACGATTTTTTTGATTGCACAAAAAAAGATTTAAGGCACAAACGTTTTTTTCATATATTTTTGGCAAAATCTTCATTATAGGAAAAACTTCTTTCATACTTTTTATGCACAACTACATATAGATTAGAATTTTTTTTAGAAATTTTCAAGAATTTAAAAAAAGAGAGGAATATATACGTAATTTTGAAACAAAATGAGGGATATATATGTAAAAATTAAGTTAGTCTGGATATATATGTAATTTCTCTGCAAATTAGGGATATATATGTAATTCCCCCTAATAATTATGTTTTACTTAAACTAATTTTTTTCGGTTAGACAATTATTTAGAAACAGGTAAATATTCTAGTAACATTAAGCTCATACATAGTGGTAACTTTTTCGATAACATTACTTATTTAGTATTTGTCAAGTGTTATACATGTTAGACATAGCGATAACGTTTTATCATCGTCGTTTCGGGTCACATCATCTATTAATCCCATTACATTCTCATCAAATTTACCTTTTATAATTGTTATTGCATTCGTTACTTATGTCGTAGGGTTGCTTGTTTGTCTTCCCCTTGCCTCTATATGTATGTTCGTTTGTGCTCTTATACATGTTTGTCTTTTGTTGTGTTTGCACTTTTAGCCTTTTGTCCTTCTATCATCTTATTCGTGTTTTCTCACTCTCACACATGCACATGTTTTCCTTTCACTATCACACATTTCACTTGCCAGAGGTCTTCCTGAAATGCAATCTCGTTACTTCTGATTTTACCCGAGAGGCAGTTTGTAGAATTTGTCCTACACTCTCTACCTTTTATCCTTCATTCCTGCTTCAGGCATGATTGGTATGTTGTTGTTGTTGTACACTTAACACACATGTGTCACACGTACATACCTCACGACACTTAACACAACTTAAAGTTTGAGTGATTTACTTTCGACTTTACTATTTTGAATTCTATTTTCTCACTTTCTAATTATCTTCCAGGTTTCAAAATTAAACTACCAACTACTTATTACATTAGACCAAATATATTGATGTATAACAACAAACTAGACTTGTTCTAAATGTATATGTTCATCACAATGTTATGCCAATGTATTTCCCACACGATAAGAAACTAACCTTCTGGTATATCGGTAATTATGTTTAAATTTTTCATGTTTAATTAAGGTCTACTAGTAGTTATGGCACAAGACCATGAAAACTTACACGATGGCCTTGTGTGTACTTAATAAAGTTTAAAAAAAACATTTTATAGTTATTTGTCATTACAATTGTATACGAGTTTTAGGCCAGCGCTAAAAACCCATATGCCCACGATAGGCCCACAAATGCTAGAATTCCGTCAAACTCCGCCTGAGAAGCAAGTTCCCAGGAAAACATCGGTTAACCACGCAAGATCCTTAGTCTGGAAGGACATATCCAGGATGGTGTCCCTGGATCTTATACCAAAAAAACCGCGTTATACAAATACTCTATGTGTCATTTCTCATTTTGCGAGATAGTGTTGCGGGTATTTCGCTAATACATGTTAATCGTGCAGAACATTCTTGTATCTAGCAGAGCTAAGGATGTCATGCCACGTGTCATTCTTATCTCCTCCGTTGGATGACCACCACATGGATCATTCTGGACCATTAGATCGCATTGGTACATGGCACGAAACCCTAAATCCATCTCCATAAAGATCGGTTCACTTTCACAAGATGGATCGAGCTAATTCATCTTCTCCGTTTCACGCACACAAAACACTCACTAATAACCATAGTTGTATGTGAGTGTTACCTCCAACTTTAGTTTTCTGACCTGACTGATTGTTACGACGCATGGTGGCGCGTTTTTGGGAATACGACATTGATTTTTATATACTTTTCTTCGGATTTAATTGTGAAGACAATGGCTCTGACGACATCAGTTAACTCCTTACGATTTTGCAGTTATGGTTGAAACAATGAACGACTAGGGTTTAATCCAAAAACTGATATGGGTTTGGCATCTTAACCGAAAACCAAATTTATATAAATACATATATTTTTTATATATTTATATATAAAAAGGATAAATAAGTTTTTATCCTAATATAAAAAACACTTTTTATGCTTGAAATATTTTTTTTCTAAATATCTATGTATTTTTTTTCTTTTTATAAATAATTCGGGTTATTTGGGTCAACCCGAAAGCCGAACCGAATTTAAATACAGTTTTCGGTTCGGTTCGGTTGAATTCTAGTTCGGTTCGGTTTCGAGTTGACCAAAAAAAAATTAACCAAACTAACCGAACCGAACAAACCGAATAACCCGATAACCAAACCGATCATCACCCTTACTAAATCGGTCTTGATCCGAAAACTGATATTATTTATTTTAGAGAACGAATAAACAATGAACGACTAAGGTTTGGCAGGGTGGCTTGACACGTGAGCTAAAAGGTTTTCGACTAGATATCAAGATAAGACATGCTCAGATTCCATGTAAGCGTCAATGAGATTATTATTGTTACTGAATGTTTTACATGTATTTGATAACATGTCTATTCATAATAAATACATAACTTTGAGGGACGTGGTAAAGCTTATTACGCGCTGGTGGTGTATTGATGACGTAGAGTTGGAATCCTTTGACGACTGGGAAATATGGTTTGATAACGTTCGTCTTTCTCAAAATAACAAAAAGATGCTTGAAGGCGTTTTCTTCGTAACTTGGTGGTATTTATGGTTGTTCCGAAATAAGATCCTCTTCAATACCAAAAGTCCTGTGAAGGCGCTACTGTTCGATGAAGTTTCAAGTAACTCTTTCTATTGGTGTCGCTATAGGAGTAAATATTCGTTCGGTTGGAACGATTGATTGAAAACCCCACATCTTATTTCCTTGTAATGTCTTTTCGGGACGCTTTTAGTGTAGTTGGGGTTTGTGGTGTCGGGGCTTGTATGGGGATTCTTCAAAATCCACCCCGGAGTGAAAACCGGTGGCTCGGCTTCCGTGGTGGGGGGTTTTTCTTTTGGCAGAGTGAAAACCGAGTGATCGGCCTCTGTCCAAAAGTTTTTTCATCCCTTTAGTCTCCCTCGCAGTTAAAGTCCCCGAGTGTTAGATTTTGTAAGTATTTTTGTGGCTTCTAGCTTCTTGCTAGTTTCTTTCTTTTCTGCTATATATCATCAGCCGTTCAAAAAAAACAACATCTTAAACATTAAAACTAATATACCTTACCAAACTTGAGTCAACAAACCTAGTATACCTTAATTATTTTAACCCATCATGATTTTATCATCATCTTCTTTAACATTTTAGTAATGGTGACCACAAACTTGACCAAACGGTATGTCATTTTTACGTCAACTCAGCTAAACCAACTGCATGATACCGACCGTAGTCATAACAAAAAACATATCAAAAAAAGAAGAAAAAAAACTCACAAACTCACTCGATTTGTATGGTGAGATGACAGACCAAAACTTTCATGAAAGTGAGGGGACGTGTCCTATTCGATCTCCGTAGAGGGGACGCGGTTGACATCGGAGACCGACCAAACCGATAGTCGTCGTTACGATAGGTCTTAAGGTGCAAGAGTAACGAATAAAGAGAGAGTGTGCATAGTACAGTTTGTGGGTCAAAAGTGTCGGGGTGTGGGGCCAATCATGTCATTGCTTTACACTACACTTCTTTTGATGAATAACCATACGTTTGTCAAACTTCCTTTCCATCTTTTGTTTTTTAAAATATTTCGTACTAATATATTTTCATATCCCCAAAATTCTACTGTATTCCATTTGTTTTCTGGAAGTGCAATGCTATGTTCACACCATATTTAAAAAAACCTTTTCACACCATGATGTTAACATTATTTATCCAATCAAATAAAGTCTTTGCTTTTAAACAATTGTTTTGATTGGACAAAGAATGTTGCCACATCATGGTGTGAATTTTTTTTTGTAAATATGGTGTGAATATAATGTTACTCTTTCTGGAACAAGCAAGATTACCCGCGCGTTGCTGCGGGCGTTAATTTTTTGCGCGTTGTTGCGAGGCTTTTTTTTTGTTCGGGTTTATTTTTTCGGTCTCATGTTTAATAGTTTGTTTTTTTTCATATTAAATGACAATCCTTTTTTTTTCAATAAAGGGGATTTTTTTTTGCCCAGGCCAATAGAAAGTCGTAAACGTAATTTTTTTTCCTTCTTATTTTTGGCGAAAGAAGGGGGGGATTATAAAGTTTTTTTTTTTGGGCCGATAAAGGGGATTTTTTTTTGGCCCAGGCCGATAGAAAGTCGTAAACGTAATTTTTTTTTTCTTCTCATTTTTGACGAAAGAAGGGGGGATTATAAAGTTTTTTTTTTGCCCGATGAACAGTAACCACCGGGAATAATTAAAAAAAAAAGTGGGCCGGCCCAACACTGTAGCACTGTAGCTACAGTAATAATGAACAGTGGTTTGTGAGTGTGTTAAACGACGTCGTTTAACACTTCTTTTAAGATATATATGTTGCGGGGCTTTTTTTTTCGGGTTTGTTTTTTCGGTCTCATGTTTAATAATTTGTTTTTTTTTCATATTAAATGACAATCTTTTTTTTTCAATAAAGGGGATTTTTTTTTGCTTAGGCCAATAGAAAGTCGTAAACGTAATTTTTTTTTTCTTCTTATTTTTTGGCGATAGATGGGTGGGGATTGTGGGAGGGGGGATTATAAAGTTTTTTTTTTGGGCCGATAAAGGGTGTTTTTTTTTGCCCAGGCCGATAGAAAGTCGTAAACGTAATTTTTTTTCTTCTCATTTTTGACGAAAGAAGGGAAAGAAGGGGATTATAAAGTTTTTTTTTTGCCGATTAACAGTAACCACCGGGAATAATTAAAAAAAAATAAAGTGGGTCGGCCCAACACTGTAGCACTATAGCTACAGTAATAATGAACAGTGGTTTTGTGAGTGTGTTAAACGACGTCGTTTAACACTTCTTTTAAGATATATATAATATCTAAATTTCGAGCCGAAACACACAAACAAAACCAAAAATCACATATGGCATATGGGTTCACTAAACTCAGGGTCTCAGGCTTTCACATACACATTTTGGGCCTCACATGTATCAATCTATTATACTAAAAGATTGAGTCCTTAAATTTAATGGGGTTGTATCTTTAAATGATTTGTCTCACCCAGAGAGCCATAAGTACAAAATCCTACTGCATACATTGATAAGCATCTTGAGGAGTACCTCATGTTTTCATGATTATACCAAAAAATATGTAGAGTTTTTACAATTTTAATGATTGCCATTACTATGGGGGGAGGGGACCATTTGTGCTCAAAGTCATTATGAGGGTTTGGGACATTTGTGTCAAAGATTATTGTAGCTTTTTCTCAAAGCTAAACCCTATTAACACTATAAAATAGGGGGTCCCTAAACCTCAATGTTTATTCCATTACCTCTCATCTCTTCTCTCTTGGTCGACATTAGGGATCCCATGAAAGGAACTGGGAATTTCGGTCCACTGTCGACAATGTTTTATATTCTCTTGTTGATCGAAATTAGGTATCCCCATGAAAGGGAACCGAAATTGCGGTACATTATTTAGACTTTAGGCTTTTGGGTTTTGCTGTAGCTTTAGGCTATTAGAACTATTGTTTTCTTTGTTTGTTTTAGATACGTCCATCTCTTCTCTCGTGGTCGAAATTAGGGATCCCCATGAAAAAAAAGGGGGAACCGGGAATTTCGGTCCATTTTCAAACGTGTTCGGTATCTTTTTTGGTTCGAAATTATGGATCCCCATTGAAAGGAACCCGAAATTTTTAAAATCAAGCTTATGCTTCTTTAGAACTTTTTTTTCTTTGTAGTTATAGATAAGTAATTTATGAATAATTTAATTGTGTGTTCTATTGTGTTTATAATGTGTAGTGTAACCAAACTTGTATATTGTACAAATACAGTGAATAAATGGCTATGATCAATGTATACTAAA
Organism: Tanacetum coccineum; assembly: GCA_026074375.1. Taxonomy (NCBI): domain Eukaryota; kingdom Viridiplantae; phylum Streptophyta; class Magnoliopsida; order Asterales; family Asteraceae; genus Tanacetum; species Tanacetum coccineum. Next base: position 63,571 of record BQNB010010404.1, on the reverse strand, counting down.
AGATTGAGCTTAAATTTATTAGGTGTATTTTAAATGATTTGTCTCACCCACGAGAGCATAAGACAACACCCAAATGCATACATGAAAACTCTATTATCATGAGTATTAATGATTAGTGATCAATGCATTTTTACATGTGAATTCAATTATGTGCAACTTTTAGTCTTTTTAGCATCCCATTATCTCCTTAACAAACTTTATAGTTTCAGTTATTAAAAAAATCAAAAGCTTTGCTATTTATAAAGTCTCTTCATATCCTCACTATGAGTCACTATATAAACTCCACCAATTAGGATGTGCATATTTTTTTTACTATGTAGTATCATATTGTATATTTTTTATTATTGTATTGTATTTTATTGTTTGTCTATTCGTTTACTTTGAGCAAACTACGAGTGGTGCGTAGCATATATATAAAGATGTAGAATTGTAGATATGTAAATATTATTTGACATTGGTCCAACATGTATTTCACGAGAAAAAGTTTAAAAAATCACTTAATTATTACTATTCCTTTTTTAAGGCTTATTTTGAAGTAGCCTGAATCATTATGCAATAAACACTTAGATACAACATGTGTGCATCGCACGGGTTTGCATGTTCAACAACGCATCTAAACATTACACGGCCAATTCCCAAAGTATACACAATCAGACTAACGCATCAACATTCTAACAAAATCATTATGCAAGCAACCACATGAGAAAAATTTTTGACACAAGCCGTGTGCATCGCACGGGTCTGCATGCCTCGTATAATAACACATTCACTCCATTAACCATTAAGTTAAAAGTCCAAAGTATTATAACACCATAACACCGTCACATCAACACCACATCACATTTATCATTTTAACATCAACACTACAATTATAACACCATTTTAATACCACTTTTTAGGACTCATTTTTTTCTTTTCCAATTAGTTAAACAAAATATAGTTTCATTTATCAAATAAAATACAAATTATATTAAACTAAAAATATAAATAAAAACAAAAAAACACGCTACATATTTTTAACCTATACAAAAATATTTTTAAAACTTAAAGGGTATAAATCAAAACATTTAAAACTCAAAGGGTATAAAGTTAAAAGTAAAAAAAAACAATAAATATCACATCCTCCTCTTTCTTCTTCATTAGAAGATGTAAAAACACACACATAAACACATTACACACACTTAAAAACACACACACATACACTCAAGCACACACAATCAACGCATAAAAATTCAAATAGTTAGTTGGGGCGTTGGTGCACCAACTCCCGACTTAACGCCATTGGCAAATTGGGGGGGGGGGGGTATCATAACGCCAACAACGCCATGCCACGTGCGCATAACGCCACACGGTGCGTTATGGTACCGTGACCTCTAAGGGTAATGTTGGAAATACCCCCTATGGGTTAGTGACGTCTCTTAAGCTATTTTTATGAGTCTGAAGCAGCAAAAGACAGTTTCGTATTTTCTGTCTTTAATACTTTTGATTTATCAAACTTTATGTTTAAAGTTTCGTACTTTTGTAGTTTTATAATGAAAACTAAATTATAAAAATAATAGAAAAGTATAAAATAAAAAAGTGCCATTATCCATATAGGGGGAGGTATCTATAATCTTGGTGGCCTTAGAGAGCTCGTACCGTGGTGCCATGAGTTTTTGGTAGTGCCGTTGGGGAAAAAGGTACTGCATGTCTACAAAAATCCACTTATGCACCACAATTATTTTGTCACAAACTTTTGTGCGGTATCCCTTCGCACCAGAAAATGTTCGCACTAGAAAATGTGGTGCCATGGTACACATATACTCCACGAAAACACAAATACAACACAAAAAGACAAAATAAAAAAAAGAAAAACCCAACGGCGTGGGCACTTAAATACCAGCCGAGGCCTTATGGCGCCAAGGCTGGTGTGGTGAGCTGTTCTCAATGTTGGGCTGGTACCATGGCGCCAACTTTACCAGCCATGATACCTCCCTCTCTTAAGGATTGCGGATTTGTGCTTTGCAGTAGGGGTGAGCAAAAAACCGAAAAAATTAAAAACCGAAATCGAACTGAACCGAAAGTAACCGAACCAAACTAATAACCGAAACAAATTTTCCAAACCGAACCGAACCGAACTACTAATTCGGTTCTCGGGTTGGATATGGGTTTGGCAGTGTGAACCAAAAACTGAATTCATATAAATATATATTTTTTTATATATATTTATATATAATAACTATTAAAAATTTATCATAATATAAAAAAAAATACTTTTTATGCTTGAATTATTTTTTTCCTAAATATCTATATAATTTTTAATTTTTTGTTAATAAATAAATTTAATTCGGGTTATTCGGGTCAACCCGAAAACTGAACCGAATTCAAATTCGGTTTACAGTTTTCGGTTTGGTTAAATTCTAGTTCGGTTTGATTCTCGGGTTGACTAAAAAAATTAACCGAACTAACCGAACAACCCAATAACCGAATCGATCAACACCCCTACTTTGTAAGTTTGTAGGCACATTAGAATGGGTCAGTTGCTTCACGTGGGCTTACAAGTAAAGTACAGTAGTTACTTATTTCTTTCTCCCACAACTTAGCCCAACACAGACTATTCTACAGGGGTGAGTAGCAAAACCGAAATAACCGAATAAACTCAAAACCGCAACCGAACTAAATCGAAACAACGGAACCGAACTAATAACCGAATCGAATTTGCCAAAACCGAACCGAAGCGAACTATAAATTCGGTTTTCGGGTTGGATATGAGTTTGGCAATCTGAATCGAAAACCGAACCAAAAATCGAAAACCGAATTTATACAAATATATGTATTTTTTATATATTTATATATATAAAAAGATCATTAAAATTTTATCCTAATATAATAAAACAACTTTTATGCTTAGAATTTTTTTTTTCTAAATATGTAATTATTATTTTTTAAAATAAATTATGTAATTCGGGTCAACCCGAAAACCGAAGCGAATTCAAATTTGGTTTTAGGTTCGATTTTCGGGCTGACCCAAATTTTTTTTAACCGATCAACACCCCTGATTCTACTCTAGTTCAGAGACACACTTGGCCCAATTAATTAATGTGCAATTTGCTTGCTAAGATTGAATCTTGGACATAATTTTGCGGTGTACATTGTATGTATGGTCAACAGTATCAACTGATCAAGGGGTGTTTTTGAGATAATTTTTTCTTGCGTAATGTCACATAATGTCAACTATATCTAATTATTCATAAATACACATTGTTTCAAGTTTTTATGTTAAGAGTCATCATAAGTAATAACAAAATGCACCACATTACTTTCACTCTTGTATTCGCCACTCAGCACAGGTAGGAAAATGGACTCTATATATTCAAACATGTGTTACTGCATTTGCAGTATCTCTATGTTTATCTTTTTATGTCTAATGCCTAGAACTATAAATTACGACCGCATTCTCCCCTATTTATAAGCATGTAAAAATTTATACTTATGAGTTTATAAAAGTAATTTTATGAAACGTCTAGAGTCAACGACTCACAAATACAAAAAACTGTGATCAACATTACTAAAATAAATAAGATAACAAATTCACCAATGATAGGCGTTTTCAATCCTATTTTCGGATCTTGGCTATTTTGTGTTAAAAAACGATGGCTAATTGGCAAGGTCACGATCTATATTATTCAGAAAGCAAAATAGACGATCATCTCGATAATAATCGTCGTAAGAGCAACGTCACAAAGGGTATTCACAAATCTCATCCTAATTTTCGTGAGGATACATAAGTCGTTTTCATCAATCTTTGTTTCTAATATTCCCATGAATGCGTGGTCCAAAGTTCTTTCGGTCATAATTTGTAACAAATGGGGTGTGGTGATCGATGTTTTCATAGATGCTCAAAAGACGATCACAAATCGGTCATCGATTTGGGTTGTTTGTCGTTTTATAAATGTCTAATGATATCAATAAGTTAGTTTCCTACTCTTAAAAGGAACGGCTATGAATGGGTGGTTTTCATTTATTTGCGATGTGGCAGAAGTATTGTGAACTTATAATGACCTGTGGGAACGTTCTGGGGAATGCAACCCAGTGTAGGTTCGAACTCTCAAATATGTTAGTATCAACGAAAATGTTTATCAGTCTTTTAACTGTATGCTAAAGCGGTCTATGGGCAACAAATCAGTGGACATGATCGGTGCAAATAGGTACAAGTAATGATCGGAGCAGGAATCTGTGGGGTGTCGGATTGTAACAAGGTATTAAGGAAGGGGTTATTGAGCGGTGATGTCTATATCGGTAGACGAATTGTATTGATTTGGATGGTATTTGGAGCGTAGTTTCTTGCTAACTAAGTTAAGATGTAAGTGTCATTTCAGAGCTTCTATAAAAACATATGTTTCTGCAGGGGGATCGCTGATGTTGGTATTACGATTATGTTATGGGACGTTTGGGTTTGGGTTGGAATTAGACTCTATGGATCATGGAAAGCGTCAGACTTCAAAGGCGTTTAAAAAGATTTATTTTGGAGTGTTCAAAGATGTTTCTCACGATTTTTATTCCAGTTGAAAGAGGTGTTTGGATAGACCTGGTGGGTCTGCCATAGGCATCATGGCTCCAGAGGGTTTATAAGAAGTTGGGTGGTCGGGTGCGGGACAGCAGCGTCCTGTTTACGGACCTCTTATGTTAGTGTTGGCACCATTGGTTCTCATGGGACGGTTTGTGTTCCCTCTTTACAGAGTTCTTTTACATCGTGTGATTGAGTTTTATAGTTTCATATGTAATCGGATCTTATCGTATTATCGCTACTGAGTTTGCATATTGGGCGCCCAATATTGAATCGATGGAGGTCAATTCCGAGTCTAATCCTCTGGAAAGGAAGGATGCAGAGGGTCCTAGTTTGGATGAAAGTTTGGAAAATGAGGAGCATTTGGATGTCGATAGTTGTGATTCAGATTCCCTAAGAATGTTAAACAATGATTCGGTGTCGCTTCTAGTGGGTTTTGAACGAGAGGAGATGTCGTGGGGGTGGAATGAGATCTTGTGACTTCCTTGAAGAAGGTGAGATTCGTTTGATGTATTCGGTCTTGTATAATGATGTGGTGTATTAAGGACTTGCATGGAATAAGAATTTGGAAGGATGTGCTGGTGAGATTCTTGGAGTCATTTCTCATGGTGATTGTGGTAATGTTACCACTGATGATAATGAGGATGTTCGCCCGTTATTGCTCTTGAAAAAGACTCCATATTGCGCCTCCATCCTTCACCGGGTAATTGATTTAAATTTGGCTGCTGGAGTTGGTTTTCTTATGAGATTGATTTTATTGGTCCTTCTAACTAATGACGATGATACATTTGATACCGATGGAGCTATAGAGAACCCAAGGAAATATCACGGGTTTTTGTTGCCTCTCTCGCGCAAACTTCGTTCGTGAAAGATTATTTTCCTAGCGATCTTCAGATTTGAAGTTTATTTATTGGCAACGTTAAAGAAGCTATTCTTTCTTCCATAATGCCTTATCGAGACAAACAAAGGATGCTGGTTAGATCGCTTTTTGGTATGATGCCTCGGGTGTTCGGTTTCGTTCATGGGAGTTAATTCAGTTGGCGCCATGGTGGGATCTTTCTTATTCTAATAGCCTTTGGTTGTTTTGCGAGTTCGTTTCGTTAGTGTTTTTCTATTCCTTTTCGTTCTTTGTTTGTTGGATCGTTTTTGCGTGTATATCGTCTGCTAGTTTCTTTCTAGCCCTTTTTTAATAAAATTCCATTTGCCGTTCAAAAAAAAAAAATCATGCCAGATGCACGTAACTCTGAAGCGATCACGCTAACTTCTTGAGGTTCAACCCGTAAACTAGTCGGCCATAAATCATTGTTGCCAAAGAGACAAAATGCTTACTCTTTGCCTTTTCGAAAAGAAAAAAAAGAAAAGAATACATTTATCAGATGACTCACATTACTAGATTAGTCAGCAACCTTTAAACCATTCAATTCACAGTGTTAATTTGCATTCTGGTGATCAAGACATTAGCTAATGCTTTTTCCGTCCAAATTAATAGTTCTTGTTGATTTTTAAATAAAAAAGTACCATTTCACATTCAAGAAAATCAATAAATGCATTTTGCAAAACTCAGATTTAGTTGGTTGGTAGCATGTCATTTTTTAGGGGGGAATAGACTAATAGCATGCTAATACTTTGTTCCATATTCTAATGCTAATTGGGGCCAAGATGTTTTGACATTTTCTTACACCCTTGCACAAATGTGTGTGTTACTGTTAGTGTGTATATCACACAGGGGTGTCAATAACCCTGACCCGATCCGGATCCGACCCGACCCGAACCCGAATAAAGATAATCGGGTCGGGTTACTCGGGTTCAAACTCTAACTCGGGTCAATCGGGTCAACCCGTGTAATCCGAATACGAAATAGGGTCGGGTATCGGGTTCAAAATATATTGCTATTCGGGTTCGGGTCAACCCGACTGACCCGAGTTGGGTTTTTTTTTTTTTTTTAATTGATTTTGTTATGGATTAGAGGCTTTCACCCCTATATCTTGTACGTAAGTATTAAATATCTGGATGAATTAATATGTTCATATTGACTTTCTTTGAATCAAAACAAGAGGTTTATAAAACAAACGAGGCCGACTTCGCTTTGAATTGTATGCACACAGTCTGTTAAGTCGATATAAAATAGGGTTAATGGCATATAATAGCAACGTACTTTTCAATTTGAGCCGTTATCAGATACGAACTTTAAAAAGTATCACAATACCCATCCAACTTTCAAAATTTGTGCTATTATCATACTTTGATTGGAGTGTCATGTTATAAATGGTGCCACGTGTAGACTTTCAGGTTGCACGTCATTGACACGTCATCAAAAAGTATGATATAGCACAAATTTGAAAGTTGGTGAGTATTGTGATATTTTTTTTAAAGTTCGTATTGTAACGGCTCAAATTGCGAAAATAGTCTTGCTATTACATGCCATCTTACCCTATATAAATAAGACATGTTTGGAATGAAATGAACGATTATTTATACAAATTGAGATAAACAAAAAAACAGGGACCCCGTCCATCAATCTCTTGGTGAAAGGTTTCAAAACCACACTTGAACTATTTCATGTAAAAGTCCACCTATGTTCTGATTTATATTAAACTCAAGACTAGCCTTATAATCAGCAATGTTTTAGTTTTATGGTCATGTTGAGGCGCTCTTACATTTTTTCTGATATATTATGTACATACTTACATAAGTTTCTAAGGTTTTCTCATGTTACTGCTGTAAGCTCTACGTGTATTTGCTGTGATGTAATCCGACTAAGTTTGGGGTGCCATTGCGTTTTAAGTGTTACATGTCTATAATTTAAGGAATTGGTTAATAAGTCCATAGCTGTTTTGGTACAAAAAAAATCAACTAAGTTTAAAAATTAAATCTGTGATTTTGTAAAATGCAAAGGCAATGACCGGAACCTCGACTTGGAACCCGAAACGCGTACCACACTTCCGACTACGATTAACACCCTTAAACACTTGTCTTTATAGGCCTAGTGGTGCAACAACATATTGTCACAAAGTAAATTTCATTAGTCAAAATATGCTTTGAATGTAAATTATTCTCATGACATTGCCAAACTATGTCCTAATTCACCCAACAAATGATAGTGTATCTGTCTTAATAGATTCTATAAAGTTTTTGGACTGATATTTGCACACTGAAACCATGTTTGTTTCTGTTTAATTAGTGATTTGATAAACTTAACTCCTTTTGTTCAGGTAAATTTGTTACACCATCTGTTTACATGTGTGAGTACTACGAGACATAAAAGTCCTTATATAGCAAGATTATGTAGTTGAAAAAGCTAGGTCCTGTGTTTGTTCATACATTGAAATATAAACCCTTTGAAAATTTTCTTTAACCTTTTATTAGACATGTCTTATCAATTTACGACAACAGAATTTCATTTGCAACGAATAATTACTTTTATCAAATGTTTCCATTTAGAATTTCAACTTCACATGATTAGACATATGGTAACTGCGTTCATACAATTATAGTTTCATACAAGTTTTTCACTTTGAGAAATTCTTATTAAAGTTTGCATTATGATAACTTCTAGATAATGTCATGTTTTTTCTGTATGTTCACTAAATTTTTAGATGATGATTCTCGACTTTTTTTGTTTTTGAAAAATACAGAGAGAAAATACTATATCACGACATAAATTGTCCGTACACTTTTTGAATTCTAGTGTCTACAATCGGTCATAATTGAGATGAAGTAATTTAAAGCCTCTGAGGCAACTAATTCACAAATATGTTACTGTAAAATGAACTTTTATTAAAAAAAATTGATTGGTGATTAAAAATTATAATACGGAGTATAAGATATAAAATAATAACTAGGTTACTTGAAAAATCTAATTTTATATATTGTTTTGAACATATTATACTTATTGGATCGTGAGGAAACCGATTATGTAACAAATTTTGGAAAATAACAAGGGGTGGAAATAAAGCCGAGTCGTATTCGATCCGGTCTAAGTCTCGAGCTCAGTTCATTTGAATTTATATTGATCGAGCTTAGCTCGATCTCAACCCGCTATATATTTTATAAGCTCATCTCGGGCCCCACTCGCTTTTGCGATAATATTAAATGAAATAAAGCTTGACCGAAGCTCGTCTTGTCTTGCACATTAGGCTCAAACTTGTTTATTTAGTTTTAAATCATTTATATATAAGGACATAAGTACATGTGCAATTATACATATACGGAGTACATTGACATGTTACATAGGCTCACGAGCATAATTAAACTTTTTGTCATGAAGCTTGGATCGAGCTCGTTTATTAAATGAGCCGAAAAAAAAGCTTGAGCTTTGGTTCTACCTCATTTGAGCACAACTCGGTTCAAGCTTCTACCGAGTTGATCCCAAACATTTAACGAGCTGCTTGGCTCGTTACGGTCGCAAAAGTACGTGTTACTAACTTACTATTACTTACCCCGGTACTTTGTAAAAATAGATAGACACCGACCAATGTGGATACGTTATATAATCCTTGTCTTAAAATGAGACACTGTCTGTTTATTTGATCTTATTCGTATAACTATATTGACTTGTCTTTGTTTTCATTTAACGTTTTTCTTGTCTTTTGTTCGAAGTCAAACCCGAGTTAATTAATTAAAATAGAAGAATCTACAATACACGTAGGCTTCCTATAAATCCGCTTTTGACTTTTATTAAATTCAAACTAATTGTTTATTGACAAGTGCACATTTTGTTTGCTTTAATTGCGTATAGATTTTTTGTCATTGTCAAAATATTTTACACCCGCCAAAAATTTCTTTTTCTCATATTCTATTCACAACGGTACTAAATTCAAACTGAGTGTAGTAACAGTATTTTTTTTATCAACCATCACTACCATTCTTCTATCGCAAACGTTCAGTTGATCGGTAAAAGAAGGGCTATTTGAATATTAGTTTGGGTTCAATCTCAACTCTGACTATTTTTGACAAATTGGACTGTGTGGTGTCGATTGTCTGGGGCCGGATCCTTAGAGAAGGGTCTAGTTGGCATCAAAAGATACATGAGATCAGGGTGTTCCCACCGTTGTACACCTTTTGGCATAACAGTATTTTTTTTAAACGAGAAGTTTTAACTATCTCATAATATTTTACACCACAAATTTATCGCACAACATGAGTCAGCATTGGGTCACAAACATTTTGATGTAGTAACAATATATATGATGCCTATGTGTTAAAATTCTTAACTAATTGTTCAATGGGTTAAAATTCTATTCACCTTTGATTGCGGGCTAATAAAAAAAATGGTCGTCCTGTTTGCAATGTCAAGTCAGAAAAATATATGTTAAAATGAATAGATATGTGTATGATTATCAAATAAAATATGTGGGTATAAGGTTATTTATCCAAATTTTGAATTTTGTTTTATAAACAAATGAAATTAGTTTTGGAAATTTTTGTAATTCATAAAACTACTAGTTATAATTCTCGTACATGCACAGGGCTTACATGTAAATCAAATTTATTTTAAAATTTTAGCTTAATATATTGACATATGAAATTTTTTCCATGTTTGACGTTTTATAATTATGATATTAGTACAACTAATAGTTATGTATGTGTTTTTACATAAAATTTTTATTATGTATTAACATCGATTAATATTTTATAAAGATTTTTGTTTGATGAAAAATTTAACTTTGTTTAACTGACATGAGTGTTGAGGTTGATGTTGTTGTTCAAATTTACCTATTAATATCATGTTTTGCATAATATGCGAGTTTAATATGCTTTTTCGGATATCCTTATAGATTTTACATGAGACATTGTTATGAGTACAATCGCGTATATTTATTTTAATTTCACAGTATCCCATGGTTATATCTGATATTTATATTTTCTATAATAATAATTTAGCCGTATTTAATACATGAATTAAATTTATTTTAAAATTTAAGTTTAGTATACCGAATATAAGAATTTGCCAGTGTTTAATATTTTGTAATTGTGATATAAGTACAACTAATAATTATGCACGGGATTTTACCAAAATATTTTAGTTATGTATTAATATTTTTTAACGATTTTTGTTGGATGAAAAAATTAACTTTGTTAAACTGACATGTGTTGAATTAATAATATATGATGAACGTTGATAAAGTTAAAATATAAAGTTTTTTTATTTTTTGTAGATTTTCTTACATAAACTTTAAATAAGAATTACATTAGTCGTTGTTATAAGTACAATCGCATATATTTGTTTTCATATCACAGTAATTCGTGCTTATATTTGTTTGTGCCAACAATTAAAAAAAACCAATTGGGTCGGCCCAAAGTGAGAGTCCAATAAACTGACCCAAAGTACGAGCCCAACAAAAAGTACTAAATGGGTCACTGTAACAACGATGGCAATACGCCGTCGTTTCAAACTGGAAATGATATATACTATAATAAAGGGGGTTAATTTTTTATATACATTAAAACATACTGTATATATTTAACTAGCAACGGCTAGTTTTTGTTTGTATGTGTTCAATTTACTCGGTCTTGCAGCGAATCGAATGAATTCAAAGGTTGGGGGGACGCGTCTGTGTTTGGTGTGTGTAATGGTTGAGAAAGCGTCTGCTGGTGTCCACATAGGACGACCGACCGAGCAAACTCTTCCCATTACGTTCAGTCAACAACTCACCTTTCAACTAAACTCATCTTTCATTAAAATACTCACTTTATATAAAATGTACCCCACTAAAAACCCACACACACTCACAATCAAAATAAAATATAATAAAAACACACCCACTAACATAACTCACCTTTCAACATGAAAGGTAAGTGATTCACCTCTATTAAGCCAACTCGCGCGTGAGTTTGTTCAACCGGCATAAGACTCACCTCGGTGAGTTGGGGTTTGAACGGTGAGTTGTGCACCACTCCATCTAGCCTAAATACATATAATTGAAGTAAATTAATCACCAATATAGTTTTTTTTAACGACGGATTTTATTGAAACAAAAATACTAGTAAGAAGCTAGAAATTACAAAGTAACAAGATACGGGTTTTTAAGCCAATCTACCAAACTAAAAGACTTTTTACATCTATGTTTACACCAAATGAAGGATCGGGTGACTACCTCCTCAAATATAAGCGCATTCGAAGGACAAGCCGAACCAAAAATGCTTTTGTTACGGAAATTCCAAATGTACCACCACAAGACATAACAAACGCCTTCGAACAACTCTTTATGTTTAGAATGAAGACGGATACTCAACAACCATTCTAACCATTCATCATAAGAGGAAACCATCACGACATCAATCTCCCACCAAAGCAAAACCTTGCGAAATATCTCTCTAGATATAGGGCAAGTAAAGAAAATATGGCTAGATGATTCCACATTCTTTTCGCATAAAGGACATAGAATCGACTCAATATCCATGCCTCTTTTAGAGATGTTCAACCGAGTAGGTAAGATGTCCAACTTAACTTTCCAAGCGTGAATATTGACTTTAATAGGCACGGCTTTTATCCAACGGGTTTTGGAAGAGACCACTGGTAACGAGTTTGCGTCAAGGAGATTCCTAACCGAAGCGACTGTAAACTCGCCACAACCTTCTAAAGACCATCTCCATCTATCCTTCGAATCGAAAAGAGTAATTCCCTCCATAATCTTCACGAGCTGAATATATTGAAGCTCTTCAGCTCCAGCTCTTGGAGCTCTACGAAACGAACACAGAAGATCATCATGAGATAACTTCAACGCCACTGAAATATTTTTTTGAGTCTCCAATGCATACATTCTGGGAAAGTCAGATTGGAAAGTGTTGTCGCCCCTCCATTTGTCCTCCCAGAACCGAATGTCTACCCCGTTGCCCATCTTTCTGTGAATGAATCCCATCAAATCAGTCCCCTGCCTCTGAATATGTTGAACCTCCTTGACGATATCCAACCATAAGGACGGATGGTGGCTTCGAACATGTTTACCAATCTTTCCGTCTTCTCCATGTATCCCTTTAATAATTTTGGTCCATAAAGCTGATTGTTGTGTGCAGAAACGCCAAACCCATTTGAATAAAAGAGCTCTATTAAGAGCGTAGAAACTCGAAACTCCAAGACCTCCCTTTTCTTTAGAAGCCAAAACTTTATTCCATTTAACCCATATTGGCTTCTTTCCGTTATGCTCGATACCATTAAAGAAATGACATCTAATGGATTCCATATTGAGAAGAACCTTCGCTGGAACTTTGAATAAGGACATATGGTATATTGGCAACGAACCTAGGACAGATTTCAGAAGAGTTAGCCTTCCCCCGATAGATAAGGTCTTCAACTTCCATTTAGATAAACGAGTTAAAATATTATTGACAATCTCGCTCCACGATTGAATCCGAGACATAAGGCAGCCAACTTTGGAACCTAAATACGAGAAAGGCACTTGAAGAATTGCACATCCAATTTTCTTTGCTGCCTGATCCACCTTGTCGCTAGAAACCGAAATCCCCATGAGTTTACTTTTGAGCATGTTTATCCGTAAACCCGAAGCGTGATAAAAACAGTCCAACACACGAAGAATAGTATCAATATTAGCTTCGCTCCAATGACCCATGAAAACCGCGTCATCCGCATAGAAAAGATGAGAAACTTGAAGAGAAGAACCAACCTGAATACCTCTAAATAAGCCTGCGTCCACCACTCTTTGCATCGAGATATGTAGACTCTCCATGATCAAAAGAAACAAGAACGGCGAGAGAGGATCACCTTGCTTTAGGCCTCTATGGAACTGAAATTCCTTAGTAGGACTACCATTCACAATAACCGAACCTTTGGAAGAGAGTAAGCAATTTTGGATCCAACCACACCACTTCTCACCAAATCCGAACCTTTTTAAAACGTCATCCAAGTAATCCCAACGGACCGAATCATATGCCTTTTCGAAGTCTACCTTAAATATCATCGTATGCTTCTTTTTCATCTTACACCATTGAAATAACTCATTTAAAATGAATGGACCATCTAGAATCTGCCGTTTCGCCACAAAAGCTGATTGAACATCGGATACTAAGTCTTCCAAAACAACCACCAAACGGTTTGCCAAAATCTTGGCAATAATCTTGTATAAACTTCCAATTAAAGTGATAGGTCTGAAATCTTTCATCATTTTAGCCTCTTGAGTCTTTGGGATTAGAGTGATAAACGATGAGTTGCTACCTTTAGGAAATTGCCCATGATTGAAGAAGTATAACACCGCCTCTACCACGTCATTTTCCAGAAAAGTCCAATATCGACGATAGAAGCCAAATGTAAAACCATCAGGTCCAGGCGATTTATCAACCCCACAATCCCAAACCGCTTTCTTGATCTCCTCTCGAGTAACCTCAATTTCCAAAACCATTTGTTGTTCGAGGCTCAATTTATTCGGGAAGTCCAAATCGATATGAAGACGATAATCAGGAGGCTTATTAAAACGACTAGCAAAATAAGAGAGAAACTCATCTTTTACTAGAATAGGAGATTCGATCCATCTACCTTCCACCAAGATACCACGAATTGCAAGTTGGTTTCGTTTTTTATTTAGAACCCCGTGATAATACTTCGAATTTTCGTCTCCTTCTATCGCCCATTTGATCTTCGCTTTTTGAGCCAACTCCATCGTGTCTAATTTGACAAAGTCCTGAATTGATTTAAGGATCTCCATGCGTTTAGAAATAAGAGTCGAGCTGCCCTCCCCCTTGTCCAGTAGCAAATCAATTTTGGACAGCTCTTCTTGTAAGCATTGCTTATGACTTTTTGAGTTTTCTTTGTTGGCTTTAACCCACATACGAATCTTCTCTTTGAGATACTTCATTTTTTTCATAAACATTGATATGGCATTCGAATCGGTCACCTGAGCATCATTCCATGTTTGTTTCACAAAAGTATCGAACCCTTCCAATTCAAACCAATAATGGAAAAAACGAAACGGAGAAGGTCCATAATCATGATGGGACTCACGCATTAAAATAGGCCTATGATCGGATAAGTAACGGTCCAAAGTAATAGATGAAATGTTAGGACATGAATTTAGTAAACCTTCAGAAATAAGGAAGCGGTCGAGTTTGCTCATCTTCGATCCTGATTTATGACACCATGTGAATTTGCAACCGTCTAGAGGGACCTCCTCCAATCCAGCGGATGAAATAAACAAGTTGAAAGCATCAGCACCATGAGCATTAAAAATAGACCCGTGTCTTTCATCTTGTGTACGCACTTCATTAAAATCACCCATTATGATTACATCGCCATTCCAGCTTTTGAGAACTAGAATCAAGTAGTCCCATAGCATCTTCTTTTCACGTAACTCTTGAGGAGCATATACAGAAATAATGATTAACTTCTTACCATTAGGCGCCCATTCCCCTTGAATAATCACAAAGTAATCTGAGATCGTTGAGTTGAGCTTACGAAACAATCTAGGATCCCAAATACAAAGAATACCTCCCGAATTTCCAACGGACGGACTATGAACAAATTCGAATCCAAAGTTACCCCAACATAGTTTGATATTGAAAAGCTCAATATCCTCCATTTTAGTTTCTTGTAAGGACACAAAATTCACCTTGTGTTTTTCACATAACTCCCGGACCCAATCTTTTTTAGCCTTTTGGGCAAGGCCTTGAATGTTCAAAGACAAAAAATTCATCGATTACCATCATTCGCTCCTTGAGAATTAATGATGTCGCCAATGTTGGTTATGCATCCCTCCATATTGTAACCCATTGTTTGTCCCACTTTTATTAATTCCTCCATGAGTTGAAGGATTGATCCTCCAGAACGTGGAATGTCACATTTTTTAAAGTGACCTGAGCATGTAGATCTTTCCGTATCATTCTTATAGCTGTTAAGAGGTGAGTTATTCTTCGTTACTGATTCCTGCTCCACGTCTTGAACCTTATGACCAGAGTTATCGCCTTCCATATCCAACACTTTTGAAGCATTTTTTTGAGCATCCACATCAGTTTCTGGAGTAAAGCCCGGGGGTATTTCAAGGTATCATCAGAATTGGGAATGTCATAGTAGGCACTCTTTTTCTTATCAAGTAAATCATAGATATTGAAAGGGTCTTCCGATCGAGTTTCCTTCTGTACACTATTACAACCTTCTTTCACCTCAACAGAAGCTTGCTCTTTCTCAAAGATTGTTTCGGCCACCTCTTCAAGATCACTCTCTCCTTCCACATTTGGAGTAATACGCAATCCTCCATTTTCATCAAATGAACCTTCGTTACTCAGCTCGTCATCTGACTTACTATCTTGATCAATGTCTTCTTCAAAATCAGGCATCCAACCAGAAACTTCTTTAGCCCGTATCCAAAATGTTTTACCTTGGATAATGACTTTAAACGATTCATAAATGTTCTCAACTAAAGTCGTTTTGATACAAACTCTTTTACTATGAAGGTAACCATCTTCCTGTTCATCAAAATCTAGCAATTCCCCCCACTTAGAAGTAATACGAGAGAAGGTGTTTTTGGACCATACTTTAAGTGGTATACCCTCGATATCAATCCACGTAACTCTTTCATCAACGAAGAAAGAATTGGATGCTTGAAGTAACTGAGCAAACCATGAACCAATGCCCACCTTTGACCTAAACGTCTCTTTTGCACCTTCTGAAGTGAATACAATCATCACCCAAAAACCTCCCATATATTTGAGTTTGACATTAACAAAACCTTCATTAGCTAACACCACGTTCAAATTTGTTAAAGAAGTGAAGTCCTTGACTTTACCCAACAAAGCTAAAGAATAATCCGTCTTATTAGCATACGTTTCATCAAGCACAATCGCCGGTGAATCCTCCTTCTTATGAAACTGATGAGGTCCAGCATTAACGACATGTGCATAAGATTTAGAGTTCACATTCTCCCCACTCTCCTTATAAAAATCCTTAGGAGCACTTTGATCACCCTTATTATGTGACGATTGCGAGTTATTTTTATTCAACGGAGGTCTTTGAAATCTCGCAATATTAGCATGAAGTTTAAAACGCCCAACCCAAATAGTACAAAGATTGTTAACCAAACGATCAACATCAAAGATCTTAATAAAGCGAACAAAGCCAAACCTTTTACCAGCTTTGGACCTCCTATCAGGAATAAAAGCATCAACCACAGTTCCATATTGTTTACATACCGTCCATAGCTCCTTAGCAGAAAACTTATCCGGAAAATTCGTGACAAAAATAGATGAAGAAAGTTTAGCTAACTCATCTTCCTTTGATCGATACATCCCCATAGCAGATCAGAACAAACAGCGGAGTTATAAAAGCAAATCTCGAACAGAAAGATTAGGGTTTTAAAAATAGGGTTTAAAAGAAAAGATTAAAAAAAGGATCAAAAATCGATGAAAAATTAGGGCTTGGGAAATCAATTAGGGTTTGGGAAGGTGAAAAAATTGAAAAACGATTGATTTAGAACAACAACCTTAAACAAATCATGATCCAAATTGAAAAACGATTGATTTAGATCCAAAAAGATGAAAAAATTGAGATGGATTTGATTCATAAAATTGAGATGGATTTGATTCATAAAATTGAGATTGATTTAGATCCATAAGAGAGGCATTGATTTTGTATCGTTGAAACGAGATGGTTTTCAGATCGTGTATGTATATGTTTTAGATCTCCGCACAATGCGAAAAACTGCCGACTCAATGGAAAAATAAGCTGCCGACTCGCTATTCTGATTGATATGTCATTTTGCCAGTTTTGGATACAACTATCCAGTATCATAATTTAACGCGATCGATTGATGTTTATTTATCAAAGTAGAGAAATGACAAATTAGAGTTTGATTATGAACAAGCTAGGCAGCAAGTCTAAATACAGTACCTTTGGTGAAAACATTGAATGTTTATTAGTTTTTGACTTTTTTTCTAATCAAACTGTTAATACAAATAATGTCTAAAAACGTTATTTATATTTTTTGACCTCTCGATTTTTTGATAATAACAAAATGTAAAAACGTTTACGATAAAAATAAACGTTTATAAATTACTAACCGTAAAATTCTAATTCTAAGATTAATCACTTAAGGTATGAATAAACAGATCATTAAATATGATTAGTGATTAAGAAAATATTTTTCTTAAACCTTACATTTCTACAAAAGTGTTTTTATAAAAATATAAAAACAAAATATTTATTTATAAAAGAAATATATTATTAAAATAATAAATTTAAAATCAGATTTCCCCTCCCCCCCCAAATGGAAGGTTCTAAAACAGATAATACCTTCCCCACAAAAAGACAAAAAGAGAAGCGTAGTCTACGGCGGCCCCCTTATAGGCCTGGCGGCCCCCTAATATATTTGGGACCGTCGGGACCGCCGCCAGCGCAACGGCTCTTTTTTCTCCTATAAATACTGGGTCATCCCATCCGAAAAACAGAATATCTTGCCACGAATTTTCTCAGATCTATTTTTCTCTCTTCTTTCTTTCTTTCTAAAACACATATCTTAATCACTAACATACCTTGATCTTGTTTCAAGTGATTAATTCTTTCTTTCTCTCTTCTTCTTCTAATCAAGTGTAAGAGAAGAACAATCTTATTCTTCTACATACGAATTGTTATTAAGTGATCTCCTTTTTCCTCCTCAAGATCACAAGTCTTTATTATATTAACTTTGTGTTGTTGTGTAAATTGGATTGTGTGTAGATCCAATTGTGTAAATTGTGTATTTGTGATTTGGATTGTGTGTCAATCCAAGAGTATATATCTTGTGAGTGTGTAAAGACTTAGTGAAGTCTTAGATTGGTTCTAGCTAAGATTAGGACTCGACGTCTAACTTAGTGTCGGAAAAGAAAGTAAGCGACGTGTAAACGGTTTTCTTCGCCTAAAGGGAGCTTGTTGACATAGTGAAATCTCGAGTGGAGTACTCGGGGAGTGGAGTAGGAATGAAGAGGTACTTCGTAGCCGAACCACTATAAATCTCGGTGTCTTGGTTTGATCGTTTCTTTCTTTATCTCTCTATATTGTTATTGTTTACTTAGTTCATTACATTAGATAGTTTAGTTGTGATTCATATTGCTGATTGATTGACATACAACTCGAATCAAAGCATTTTATAAGCAAAGTTTTAAAACGATCAAATTAACCGGTAAACTATTCAACCCCCCTTCTAGTTTTCTACACAAACAACACTTATCTACCTACAAGGTTATTCGAAGAATCGGAAACTGGAGTACTTTTGATGTAAATTATAGCTCGATGGATCAGCTCTCGAGTGAAAAAAAAACTTTATGAACATCAAAAGTGAAAAAAATATGATTAAAAAATAAAATCAACCGAAATTTGATCGGAGAAGATGGAGTATGACGGTGGTAACCTGTTAACCTATAAATCGTCTAACATTGCAACTAAAAAAAAGTTAATTGGAAAAAAAATAGAGTGCCTTAGATTGAAATTGATATAAGTTGGGTACACTTTTGTGCGATTTGCCGATATGTCTAACAACTAAATTGATATACAATTAACATCCAAAGTTTAAATTAAGCTGCATATAAGCCTTAGAATTAAATT
>BQNB010010404.1:0-41564 GCA_026074375.1 Tanacetum coccineum | reverse complement strand
CATCAAATATAAATCAGGTACAAGAACCCTCTTCTACGTTACGTGCATTAGACTTGCAGCATGGGGTGGACCTAGGGGGTTCCGATGGAATATGTGGCAATTTGTTAGAAACGCTTAATTTCTTTAAAAATGAACCCGATAACTTTTTAATTCATCTATATTTTTGTAATATTATGTGGCAATTTGTTTATTACACCTGGTAACTTTATATACTTTCCCCTACATACCTACATTGTTTTGGCCGTTTCTCACTCATATGGTAACTTTATATACTTTCCCCTACATACCTACATTATATTGATATTGTTGTCATCTACTTGTTTATTACACCTGGTAACTTTATATACTTTCCCCTACATACCTACATTATATTGATATTGTTGTCATCTACTTCTTATAAGGTAATTGAAAACTCCCGTCCACATGTGTATACTGAGGGGCAAATTTACGAAGAACTTAAGTATTTGGGTCTTGAACGCAAAGACATACACACTGCATATGCGTATTTGCTGGAAAATCCGGTCAAAACATGTGGACTGTTTGGTTGCCCTGTTGAAGACAGATTGTTTTATCTGAAAGCAATCATGGGACTAGGCGATTCTGAAGATTCTGATAGTCGTGGCTGATGATGTTCACTTTTGAAACTTATCTATGTTATTTATTGCGTTCTACTTTTTAGTCCATGTTATTTATGTTTAAGTACTCTTGTTTGAGGGCCTTTATGTATCTGTTCTTGTTAGTACTTTGTTGGTATAACATTATGACTTTAGTTTCTGTTTAGCATTACTACATTGTGACTCGAGTTCGTACAATGTTAATTAAGTTTTCTATTACTAGCTGTGATTCTGAATTGTGTTGCTTTATTATTTCCTATTAGCACCAGTTAGACGAATGTTAACTGGCTGACATGTGCTTTTTTCACTGATTGCTATAGCAAATTTTTAATCTGATTGTGAATTCATGGTGCATTTTGAGTTATGATATCTAACTACTGCTGATGAACCAATGATCTTTGCCTTTTGCTGTACATTCTAGCCGGGATCATGCTTGGTAAGGAGATTGTAAATACAGTCACTCAATGTCTCTCTCTCTCTCTCTCTCTCTCTCTCTCTCTCTCTCTCTCTCTATCTCTTTGAGAACAAACTAGCAAGCTGAGGTTCAAGATACTTGCAGATACAGTTAATGTTGCAAGTGATTCATATTACAGTGTGTACGATTCAGTTTGAAAGTTAACCTGCAATTTAGTCGTTTGTAAAGTATGATTACAACAAGGGATTGATTGTTATTAGGGATACTAATTGTTGGTAATCACAGTTAACTTCAACAAAAAGATAGGACAAAGAGTTTTCCAAACTTGGATATTGATGACGTATACTAGGTGTACCAAGCCTATGGGCTTGGGCCACATTATCACTCGGCCTTTTGGGGCTAAACTTGACAATAACGGGCCATAGTATAACCCAATCTCGCGTGGGCCTCGGCCCCAAATCTTGTGATCCGTTCGCGGATCCAGTTATAGACAATCTGTCCGTGGATCCACCTATAGGACGATCCATCCGCAGAAGACAACGTCCGTTCATCATGATTGGTGCGGATCCTTGCCCGACAAGGGACCCACTCCGGCCACTACTAAAGTAACCGAAATACTAGGAAACCCTAGTACTAGACACCTATAAATAGGGGTCACAATACATCCCAAAAGGTACACAATTATTCTTATTCTCTCTGACATATACTCTGACAATATGAATACTTACTCTCACACCGGAGTCTAATCGTGGGATCCGTCCCCACGGTAAGGCTAACGGTTTACTTTTAATTGTGCAGAAAATCATCACTTCTCTTGCTCTAGTACAAGATCAAGAATTCAAGTCATTTGGAGGCCCGACCCGACAAAGGACTTTGACACTACTAAACCCGACACGAATTGTGTACTAACATAACCCATTCCTCGTTCTTTTATAATTCCCATGTATCTTTTCATATGGCCCAGCCGACTTTGCATTGGACTCCACCACCATCTCTTTAAAATTCTCCCGCACTGTTAGTTCCCTAGACAACTTAGACTCCTCGTCTTCTCCATGTTTCCAACCACCGGAAATCATGTCCGGCACTCCATCACCATACTCGTCTTCATTTCCTTCGCCGTCTTCATCATCCTTCTCCCCATCACTCAATTCTCCCTTACCATTCGGCTCCCCACGATTCTCATCATCCTCTTCATCTATTATCATGTCGTTCTCCCCCATCTTGTCTCCCACTTCGTCCTCGATCTTAGAAGCGTTCTCACTTGCTACCGCCTCCTGAATATTCCAACATGTTATGTCTCTAATTTCTTCCACTACACTTATTTTATGTATATTTCCTTTAACTTTTGTTGGGTAATCTTGATGGGTCACGGATCAGCGGGTATGGGTCAGTATTTGGGGCCCAGTTATGTGTGAAGATAAGAGTTGATAGGTACCGAAATGCATGGCAAAGGACCAGGGCTTTTACTAGTTGGTTTTACTAGTTCTTGGTTTACCTATTATTCAGGAAGTCATGGGATATACCCACGTCCCATTTCATGCAAGTTTTTAGTACTTTCCTGTTAGTATAAATAGTGTAGTAGGTTTACTATGTAAAGTATCAGTTTCCCTTATTAATAAAAAGCATTGAGACCAAACTTGCTGTTTTGATTGGTGTGACCGTTGTATGAGTCCGGCGTTAAGGGGCTGATAACCAACATTTGGTATCAGAGCTGCGTGCGATCGAAGGAGGGTTTGAGTGTCGGTTCAAGAAAAGGGTTTAGCCCTTCGCTGCAGGGCAGAAACAGAAAGGGGCTCATACCTGGTTCAGCTCAAGAAAGAGAGGGCCGATTGCAACCCTATGCAATCAGGTCGAGTAGAAGAAAGAAGCAGCAGCAGCAGTTGGTCGAATGGTATCAAAGAAGAAAGACGAAAGCAAGCAGCAACTTTTGATCACAGCGGGTGACCAAAAGAATGCAGCAGAAAGATAGCAAGAACTCTTTTGGAAAGGAAGAAAGTAGTAAGAAGACCGAGAAAGAAAGAAAGATAACAAGCAAGAAAGCAGCAAGGTTGATCACTTGGTGATCAAAAGGAAAGAAAGTAGCAGCAAGAAGAATGAGAAAGAAAGAAAGAAAGAAAGAAAGAAAGTTTCGACGTGAGACCGAGAAGACCGAGGAGCCACAAAAGACCGGGCGGCACCTAGACCAAGAAAGATTAGACCGACACACGTGACAAGAGACCGAAGGCTCACCTGAGAAAGATTAGACCGAAGACCGAAAGAGATAACCGTGACCGGCGGGTTGTCTAGACCGAAGCTTTAATAGCTGAAGACCGAATTTTTGAATCAAATGACCGAAGATTCAAAGAAAGACCGAACAAAGTTGATCACGTGTGGTGATCACAAGAAAGCAAGTAGAAAAGATTGTTCCTTTGTATGTACGTGGAGAAGCAAGGTACGAAGACACCGAGCAAGTAGTATGTGACCGAGACCGTGTTCGCGATTATGATCGCAGGAGCCGAGACCATGAAAAATCATCAAGATTATGGGGGTGAATGTTGGGTAATCTTGATGGGTCACGGGTCAGCGGGTACGGGTCAGTATGTGGGGCCCAATTATGTGTGAAGATAAGAGTTGATAGGTACCGAAATGCATGGCAAAGGACCAGGGCTTTTACTAGGTGGTTTTACTAGTTCTTGGTTTACCTATTATTCAGGAAGTCATGGGATATACCCACGTCCCATTTCATGCAAGTTTTTAGTACTTTTTTGTTAGTATAAATAGTGTAGTAGGTTTACTATGTAAAATCATCAGTTTCCCTTATTAATAAAAAGCATTGAGACCAAACTTGCTGTTTTGATTGGTGTGACCGTTGTATGAGTCCGGCGTTAAGGGGCTGATAACCAACATTTGGTATCAGAGCTGCGTTCGATCGAAGGAGGGTTTGAGAGTCGGTTCAAGAAAAGGGTGTAGCCCTTCGCTGCAGGGCAGAAGCAAAAGCAGAAAGGGGGCTCATACCTGGTTCAGATCAAGAAAGAGAGGGCCGATTGCAACCCTATGCAATCAGGTCGAGTAGAAGAAAGAAGCAGCAGCAGTTGGTCGATTGGTAGCAAACAAGAAAGACGAAAGCAAGCAGAAACTTTTGATCACAGCGGGTGACCAAAAGAATGCAGCAGAAAGATAGCAAGAACTCTTTTGGAAAGGAAGAAAGTAGCATGAAGAACGAGAAAGAAAGAAAGACAACAAGCAAGAAAGCAGCAAGGTTGATCACTTGGTGATCAAAAGGAAAGAAAGTAGCAGCAAGAAGAATGAGAAAGAAAGAAAGAAAGAAAGAAAGAAAGTTCCGACGTGAGACCGAGAAGACCGAGGAGCCGCAAAAGACCTGGCGGCACCTAGACCAAGAAAGATTAGACCGACACAGGTGACAAGAGACCGAAGGCTCACCTGAGAAAGATTAGACCGAAGACCGAAAGAGATAACCGTGACCGGCGGGTTGTCTAGACCGAAGCTTTAATAGCTGAAGACCGAACTGTTGAATCAAATGACCGAAGATTCACAGAAAGACCGAAGAAAGTTGATCACGTGTGGTGATCGCAAGAAAGCAAGTAGCAAGGATTGTTCCTTTGTATGTACGTGAAGAAGCAAAGTACGAAGAGTCCGTGCAAGTAGTATATGACCGAGAAAGAGACCGTGTTCGTGAACATGATCGCATGCACAGAGACCGTGAAAGGCATCAAGATTAAGGGGGTGAATGTTGGGTAATCTTGATGGGTCACGGATCAGCGGGTATGGGTCAGTATTTGGGGCCCAGTTATGTGTGAAGATAAGAGTTGATAGGTACCGAAATGCATGGCAAAGGACCAGGGCTTTTACTAGTTGGTTTTACTAGTTCTTGGTTTACCTATTATTCAGGAAGTCATGGGATATACCCACGTCCCATTTCATGCAAGTTTTTAGTACTTTCCTGTTAGTATAAATAGTGTAGTAGGTTTACTATGTAAAGTGTCAGTTTCCTTTATTAATAAAAAGCATTGAGACCAAACTTGCTGTTTTGATTGGTGTGACCGTGGTATGAGTCCGGCGTTAAGGGGCTGATAACCAACAACTTTTATGTTGAGATCCTCTTTGACTAATCCTTTGTTGATGGTATGTATTTGGACCCTACCTAATATCATGTTTTGGTTACCTTCTATCCTACAGTTATGTAAAGCCATAATAGTACTGTGTAGCGCCGTGACTTTCTTGAACGTTGCTTCGCTCTAACAAGATATGGGGACACCTAATATATTAATCCAAGTAATCCTTCCTGCACTTCTGTTAATGGTGTCACCCTTTCTTATTGTATGTATCCATCTTCTGATCCCATGGTCCTTGTCCTTCAACACATTTGCCATCGGTTCCTCGTTTTCTAATACCACCAACACTTCTAAACCCCCTAACAGTTTTATTTCGACCTTCCCTAATCCTTCTTCCTCACAAAAACTGGGGAGTTTCGTGAGGAAACACATCACTTTCACCTCACCCGTGATGCTTCTTCCCAACAACTCGGAGTTTAACTTATTATCTTCAATCTCGATACAACTTTCCTTCTCCTATACTCCCATATGAAGATTGGACCTTCCCATGTTACCATCCAAGTGTTCAAATCCTTTTGTATTCGTGTTGCCATTAGTACCATGAGCTCCCTCTCCATTTTCATGTCTTCGTATGTTGATGCCTACCCCACTTACATTCCTACCACTAACCACATCAACAAACCTCTTGTTGTTATCACGGCTAAATGTAGTCCCCCACTTTCCATCCATAATGCCAACATGTGCACTCTCATTGTACTTCCCATGACTCCTTACATTGTCGCCCACCCCTCTACTACCCGTAGCTCTTCTGTCATATGCAACGAAAACCTTCAAAAACTCCTCTCCAAACCTTATCTTCTATAATTGTCCAAGTAACCCTTCCACATCCTTTACCAACTTGTATCTCACGAAGCCATACTTCTTTCCGTTACGGAGTCGTCTTTGAACCCTGAACATGTCGAATACAGTACCATATTTTTTGAAAATCATCCATAGCTTTCTTATTCCCCACTCTTTCGGGTAATTGAAAAACATAAACGATATCGACGAAGAACGTTTCACACCGGTGTAGTTAGTCCCTAGTTGATTGAAAAGATGTTTTGACATAAGATATGAGTCAAGGTGTATTTTTGTGTGTAAATATGAAAACCGAAATGTCAAAAACAGCTCAAGATATTTAATGCTCTTATAACTATGAAAGACCTAAAAATAGACAAAGAGTAAACAAGAAGTGAAAATATATTAGAAAATTTGATCAATTGAAAAATAAAACTCTCACGTGTATGTGCGTGAGGGAAAGTTTTCAAACTTAGAAGAAAAACAATAATATATCACATCCGATATAGGAAATTCTTTTCGTTTCTTCAATTCCTTTAAAGGCAACTTCTATTACTGAATGGCGAATTTTATAAAACTAGCAAGAAGCTAGGAAGACATTACAAAATAATAAGAGAGGGTTTTTTAACCAATCTATCCAACTAAAATTACGCTTAATTCTATATCTACACCAAAAGAAAGACCGCTCCAAGACTTCATCAAACAACGTCGCTTTAATAGGATTATTCTTACTAAACAACATTGAATTACGAAACTTCTACACGATCCACCAAGTGATGTAAAAAATACCTTCTGTTACCTCCTTACGAAACCCATGCAAACGAATATCGGACATCCACACCGTCCAACCTTCAAAAGAATCTACCTCCATAAGCTTAATATCCCACCAAATAGCAATTTTCCGATATAACTCTCTCACCATGGAGCAAGTGAAGAATAAGTGACTAGTAGTTTCGACAGCCATAACACAACAAGGGCAATTGATCGAATTAATATCTATACCTCTACGAGACAAATTAAAGCGAGTAGGCAAACCATCCAACTTAACCTTCTAAGCATGAATATTAATTTTAATCGGAACCGCCTTTAACCATTTGGTTTTAAAAGAAACGTCCGGTAACATATAATTGTTTATAAATTGTCTCACCGAAGCCACTGAAAATTCACATGAACCTGTTAAAGACCATAGCCACCTATCTTGAGAATTTGAAAGAATGACATCTTCCAAGTTAGAACGAAAGCATGTGTACTGTTGGAGCTCGACACCACCCCTTGGAGGATGCCTAAACGAACCAGCCATATCAACTTGCACCAACTTATGAGCAACAGAAATATTCTTCGACAACTCAAGAGCATATAAATGAGGATATCATCGCCATTCCAGACCTCCTCCCAGAACGATGACTTCTCATCATTACCAATTCTTTTCTTAATAAAATTAAACAAATTCATACCTTTAGATTTGAGCTGTTGAAAATCTTGAATTATGTCCAACCATGTCGAAGAATGAGAGGATCTATATAACGATTCAATGGAACCATTGTTGTCGTGCACAACCATCATAATCTTATCCCACAAAGAATTGTTATCGCTTCTAAAACGCCACACCCATTTAAACATGAGCGCCTGATTTAAGGCATAAAAACTCGAAATACCAAGCCCTCCTTTTTCTTCGCTGCTAGAACTTTTTTCCAGCTAACCCACGATGATTTTTTCTCCTTCTCATCCGCCCCGTTGAAAAAACGACTTCGAATAGACTCCATTTTGTTTAACACTTGCGTAGGAACTTTAAAAAAAGACATATAGTAGATTGGTGTCGACCCCAATACCGACTTAAGAAGAGTAAGTCTCCCTCCTATAGACAGCGTTTTCATCTTCCATTTTGAAAGTCTAGCGAAAAGTTTGTTAACTATTTCATCCCATGACTTTACTATAGACGTCTTTCCTCCCACTTTAACACCAAGGTAAGAAAATGGAGTCATGAATGTCAAGCAGCCAATAGATTTCGCAGCTTTGGAGATTTTAACATCATCCACCCCTATTCCCATGAGCTTACTTTTTTGCATATTAATTCGAAGACCAGATGCATGGAAAAAACATTCCAAAACTTGAACAATGAAACTAATATTCGAATCACTCCAATGGCCCATAAATACAACATCATCTGCATAGAAAAAATTAGATAACTTCATAGACGAGCCAATAGATATACCTTCGAACATACCTTCATTAACAACATTTTGGAAAGAAAGATGTAGACTTTCCATAACCAAAATAAATAAGAAAGGAGATAGAGGATCTCCTTGTTTAAGCCCTTTATAAAACTGGAACTCATTTGTCGGGCTTCCATTAACAAGAATCGAGCCCCTAGAAGAAGATAAGGAACTTTGAATCCATCCACGCCAACGATCTCTAAATCCAAATTTCTTCAAAACGTCATCTAAAAAATCTCAATGAACCGAATCACATGCCTTTTCAAAGTCGACTTTGAAGACCATATATTGCTTCTTCTTAGATTTACACCACTTAATTAATTCATTAACGATGAAAGGCCCATCAAGAATCTGTCCATTAGCAATGAAAGCGGACTGAACTTCGTTAACTAGATCTCCCAGCACAACTACCAAACGATTCGCCAAAATCTTGGCAATTATTTTGTATGAACTCCCTATCAAGCTAATAGGTCTAAAGTCTTTGACCATTTTAGCGTCTTGAATCTTTGGGATCAGCGTAATAAACAAAGAATTTCCCCCTTTAGGAAACGAACCATGAAAGAAAAAATAAGAGACCGCATTAAATAAATCACCTCTCAACAGGTTCCAATATCTACGAAAAAAAACCAAAAGTGAAACCGTCTAGACCCGGGGACTTATCTAGACCACAATCCCACACAACCCTTTTAAATTCGTCCTTGGAAATAGAAATCTCCAATTCATCTCGTTGATCTAACGAGAGAGTGTTAGGAAAATCCATATCTAAAATAAGACGAGAAGATACCGGGTGATCAAACCGATCCTTAAAATGATTTAAAAATTCCTCCTTAACCAAGTTCGGAGATTCCAGCCAAGCCCCATCAACTAAAATTCCTCAAATAGTCATTTGGCTCTCTTTTTTTTATTAAGAATCCTATGAAAATATTTAGAATTTTTATCACCTTTAATTGCCCATTTAATCTTAGATTTTTGAGCCACCTCCAAAGTGTTTAATTTCTCTATCAATTGAATATCTTTAAGGATATGAAGACGCTTATTAAGAATATCCGAATTAGCTTCTCCTTTATCGATAACAAGATCAAGATCAGTTAACATACCTTTCAACTTGGTTTTCTGAATAGAAGACTTCTCTTTTCTAGCTTTAATCCATATTCGAATTTTAGCTTTCAAATTCCTCAATTTGATCATAAAGGCATCGAAAGCATTCACATCTGAATAACCTTGTTCTTTCCAAACTTCTTCCACAAAGCTATCAAAGCCTTCGAACTCATACCAGTAGTGATAAAAACGAAAGGGAACTGGACCATAATCAACATAAAACTCACGTAACAAAATGGGCCTATGATCTGATAAGTAGCGGTCCAAAGAGATGGCAGAAATATTCGGACACGCTTCTATCAAACCTTCCGATATAAGAAACCTATCAAGTTTACTCATTTTAGATGCTGATTTATGAACCCATGTAAACGAACACCCTTCTAAAGGCACCCAAAGAAATAAAAGAATTAAATACATTAGCACCCTGCTTATTAAAGGTAGTACCATATCATTCCTCTCGCGATCAAACTTTATTGAAATCCCCCATAATAACAACTTCACCATTCCAATTATTAATGACATGATTTAGGTACTCCCAAAGCATCCTTTTTTCTGAAGCCTCTTGAGGGGCATACACCGCGATAATCATAAGCCTCTTATCATTGAAAACCCACAAACCTTGAATAGCAATAAAGTAATCTGAGATCGTAGCATTAAGTTTGCGAAATACTCTAAGATCCCACACACAAAGAATACCCTTAGAATTTCCAACCGAAGGACCGCAAACAAACTCAAACAAACAATTACCCTAACATAACTTAATATCATTAACATCAACGTTTTCCATTTTAGTTTTCTGGAGAGCCAAAAAATTCACCTTATTTGTAATACATAACTCTTTTACCCAATCTTTTTTAGCCTTTTGGACAAAGCCTTGAACATTCAAAGATAAAAAAATTCATCGATTAACTTCATTCTCTCCTCTTAATTAAAGCAAAATACGAATACCACGATGGCAAAACCGTTCCTCGCAGGAAATATTATGTAAAAGTGGAGCTGAGAGAATATGTCTACCGTTTTACTATCTACTTTGAATTGACTTAAGTTGATCTATGTTTAAACATGTCCTTGGAAACGTTAAGCAACCCACATGCTAGTATCAAGAACAATATATGAAGACAATGTTCGTACATACTCGACGACCTCCTCCAGAAATGGCCACTTGGACTTTGGTCTAGTCAATGTTTTGAAAACCGGGTCTTTAATCGATCCGGTCGAGTCACCGGGTTACCGGTTCAACCGGTTGGACCGCCGAGTCAACCCGGTCTTCCAAAACAAAAAAATAAAAAGTATTTGCAAAGATTAAAAAAAAGTATGCATATAAATCATGAAATATTTCATATATTAAGCATAAAAACTATTTATTAACAAATATAACATGTAAAAATAAAATTACGTCGCACATATATACAATAAACATACTTTATTTAGAAAAAAACACGAAAAAGCTGAAACCCGGCAGGGTCTCGTGAACTGGGTTGACCCGGGCCACTCCAAACCCGACGGGTCTAACCGGGTTTCGAAAATATGAAACCCGGTTTAATATGACCCTTTTTTCGACCGGAACCGGTTGACCCGACCGGGTCGAACCGGGTTTCAAAACACTGGGTCTAGTGGTAAGTGAATTCCCCATTAACCGAAAGATTGTAAGTTCAATCTTCGTTGGAGCTATGTGTGAAAAATATATTTGTGAGATAGAAAAAAAATTGTCATTCAAAAATAAAATAAAATAAAATAAACCTCTTCCAGAAATGTCCAGAATCAACTGGTTACACTTACTGATCACCTAAAGTAGCAAGTTACATGTGATCTTGATTTTCGACTTGAGAATCCGAGACACCTTTAGATTGATAAGACATACTAAGAGCGTCAAGTGTGGTAACATGTTAAAAGTGTCATATCAGCGCCATCTCAACATCATCGCTTTTAACACCTACGCACCAAAACAACTCTTCACTAGTAACATGCTAAATCTATACCATTTCTCCTATTTGAGGCCCACTCACTCACTCACAATTTTATTTTCTTTTTTATTTTTTAAATAAAAAAAATACAAATTACAGAAACTAAAAAAACAAACTTTTTAAATATTTAGAGGTATAATTTAAAACTTTCTAAATGTGTATGTGTATAAACTAAAGCTTTCTAAATGTCTAAGTGTATGAATCGAAACTTGTATGTATTTATTATAACGTTTAGAACAAAAAAGAGAAAAAAATATATAAAAGGTTGCAATACAAAGGGTGCGTTTGGTATTCGGCTGTAGCCTACTTTGGACTCAAAGAGATAAAAAAAATTTGTTTGGTTCTCTCCTATTAAGCTCACGCGCCACTCTCAACCCTAAATTTCAATTCACTATATTTTAGTGGGTTTTCACCATCTATAGAGAAAAAAATGCATTTTTTTAGCTTTTAAAAAATTGTGAACCACATGATGGAGTTTTTATTTTTTATGTAAAAATAATCCATCTCCACTCAAATAATTATAAAATATGATGTGAGATCCATAAAGAACATGATCATTTTAAAGAACAAATGAGTGAATCTTAACTACTCATTTTTTCATCATAATAAAAAAACCCACTTTCCCACCTTTTTCTTAAACTCAAATATCTAGCAAACGATAAATCGTTAAACGAACAAAAATACACCATCGCGACGAGTATTTTCGTCGCGATACTTTCGACGAACTTTTTTTTCGAATTTTTTTTTCAATCACGTCTGAAAAAATCACATGTGATTTGTATCACAATCACATGTGATTTTTTCAGACGTGACTGAAAAAAAAAATCAAAAAAAAGTTCGTCGAAAGTATATAGAAGCGCCCCTTTATAGAAAGATGATTTAATTCTCGTCTCGATGGTATATTTCGTTTTGCGTAACGATTAACGGTTTGTGAGATATTTAATTTTTAAAAAATATGATGAAAGTGAATTTTTTAATTAAATTAAAATAAGAATTAATATAAACCATTTGATAAAAATAAAATGGATGGATGAGATGAAACAGTTTATTTTTTTTAGACCATGTTTCTTATAGAACTTTTCTCTATAATATATATATATATATATATATATATATATATATATATATATATATTTAACATAATAATTAATTTTCTCTCTTTTCATTTACTTTCAAACTTTTCCTAAATCTAAATCCAAATTCAATCTCATTTAAAAACCAAACGCACCCTAAGTCTTTCATTGTAAAAACACACACATAATTAAACCCATTTTAAGTATACACTCAAACACTCAAAACCATGTGAAATACTTAAAAATCCACCCCCAAACAAAACTCTTTCCAAAGTGGCGTACGCCACTATACTGGCGCCGTGTTACAGTATGGTGGCGGCGCCATTTAGCTGTCCACGTAAATCTGGCGTTGGTGCTGCGTTACCATATGATTTTGTTGTCATTTTTCCTTGCACATGATTTATGTTTAGTTAAAACACTTTTGTTCCATTATAACAATATTAAAATCAATATATAGTCGAACATCGGTAACCAAATACATCAAGTACATCGGTACTTCTCAATCATGTGAAAGTCCTTCTGTTAGAGATGCATATAAACCTCCCAATTAATCTCCGTTTCTTCGTGTACTTGGCATTGTCGTTATGTATCCGGTTCGACTACCCCAAGGCATGTACAAGTGAACAAATCTCACTTTCAAGTTTCAACTTGCGCATATCGAATCTAGATAATTTGACAAGTGATTTAAGTTTCATTTTGAGAACTACAACATAAATGCACGTACGATTCTGCGTGATTTCTGGAGTTATTGCTCGTTTAACTCACAATAAAGATTTCATTCTATATATTCTGAATTTACAAAACAAAGAAAAAAAGAACAAGTCCAGTAGGCTATAAACAGAGCTGAAACTTGTTGGATTTTAACAACTATTGACCAATTGATATCACGAGTACGCAGTGGAAAACATATAAACACGTATAGAATAATGTAATTAACAAAGGGATAAAGACTTTTAGCAATAAACGAACACCGTTCTTGAATATACACGTATGTATAAATCTAATACACGAAACAAAACAAGTTACCAAAGGAGATAACCTCTATGGTATGCATACACTCAGGGACGGAACCAGGGGGTGTCCCGGGACACCCATAGATTTTTGTCTCGTAGTGTTAATTTTGTCAAAAAAACCTCAATTTTTTATAAATACACCTGGTCCCAAAAACTTGTACAGGTAGTCTTGTTTGATTTTTCGTAAATGCACCTGATGACATTAGCATCTAGTTCCGTTCCTGCGTACATTACACGTCACCGAGAAACGCTAGAATGCTAGTACTTGCTTCACGATTAAAACAACCAAACACTATGTTCTTGTTTTGAGTTGGATTAAACAAAACAAATAAACCTAGGTTTTATTTTTCTGACGATCGCAACTGGATGAAGAAAAGGGGAATAAACTTTGCATGTATATATCATACATGCATATGCATAGCATGGATGTAAATAACATGCGTAATCAGAATTGCATGTAAAATCATGGCATGCGAATTTACTTTCTGGTAGTAATCATATAGGGATATAATGTGTTGTTCGACTTTGTGCATTACCGTAATAATGAACCAAATGATTCATTATATAACCTAATGACTTGGTCTCCAAAACACAATACAACACCTCCTCAAGTTTGCAAGAAACGACATTCAGACCCTTCCTTTTTTTCCTTGTTTAACCGGTCACAACCAACACCCCACGGGTTTGGTTTCGTACTAACAAGTACCTCACTTGTTAATATCTATTAATTAGTTCTAACGTCTAACGTTATAATTAAAGACCGTTTAATATTTCATGAAGTATATTAATAAGTTAAAACGATAAAGATACGAGGTTTATAAAACCGTATGCACTATTTTTACTTTTGTGCACTATTTTATAAAAACAATTAAACCAATTATATACTCCCTTCGTCCTAAAATTATTGTCCCATGTTGACTTTTTAAGTCTTTTCCTTCTAACTTTGACCGACAATATGTTTGTTTGTGTTATATAATACTTAATGAAAATCACAACTATGAAAATATATTTAAAAACCAATCAATTCATATACTTTTCATTAAGTATTACATAACACAAACAAAATTATTTAAGGTCAAAGTTGAAAACGTAAGACTTGAAAAGTCAATAGAGGACAATAATTTTGAGACGGAGAGAGTAATTAATATACGATAAATATATTAATTACATTAATAAACGTATCCTCTGTGTATATGCGTGTGCCCTCGTAAGCTCACGTAATTTCTACATATCCCAACAAAATTACCAAGCCATCAGGTTGTTCAAAATGCTAGAAATTAAGAAAGTAGATAACTACAAAACTGTTTTCTATTTCTTCATTTTCCAACACAACTTCATTTAAAAACTAGCAATATCAAATTTAAAATTAATGTACTAGAAAGGAGGGACAATTATCGATCTGTACCATTCTACTTCGACAACCAAAATACTATATATCCAAGCATTCACTCGATCACAGAAGTCACAACTACCTTTACCATCAACCTATGTACTTTTTAGGAAAAATTTGACACATAAAATTGACACATCACAAGCCTAACTTTAATTTAATGACTTCGAATATATATGCATTCAATCGTCTGACCTGCACTATCTAACTTAATTATCAGCCCACTCTAACTTCACTTGATTATGCCTTCTCGAATTCATGTTTGAAGTTGAATGTATGAACAAACAAGATAGAAAATTTCGTTGCTTATATATTTAGGAATTTTCTGATCTGTGATTTATGTATCCCTCTCTGCCTGTCATTTGGGCTATATACGTCGTTGCAATATTGCTAAAATTTTTATGCTTAATCTTTTGTTTTGAAATGGCAGATCGATAAGTTCATCTAAAAAACTAACGTTGCGAAACACCAACAAAACAAACACCCGAAACTGCAAATACATACATCTGAACGACCAAGATTTTACCCTTAACTAATCACTTCGTTTTCATAGTTATCAACAAAAATATAACTTTTTTAATATAATATAAGCAAAATGCATACATTAGGATCACCCGTTGAAACAAACCATATGATACAGTGTGTTATAAGAATACTTTACAGTGTAAGCAAGATTATAAAGTGTATAAACTAAAGAAAGGTAGAAATGGAAAGAGGTGCAAACACATCCGGTGCCATGTTCTCAATCATATCAAAGTCGTTTTGTTTGAGATGCATATAAACAACCCAATCTCCATTTCTAGCTGCACTTGGCATCATTGTTATGTATCCGGTTCGACTACCCCAAGGGACATGATATGATCCAAACTCGGGCTTGCCCCATCCAAAGTCCATATCTTTTAATGGTAAACCTTGTCCTCCTGACACCACCAGGGCCTCTCCTTCTGACTTTTTAAGTCCAAAATAGATTGTGGCAACTGCTGGTTGCGGACGTTGCATTTGTACCCAATCAATTAGTCCCCTAAAATGCTCTTCATTTGTTGCCTCGGCCACAAACCTATGAACTCCATCTGCTATTTCATGAAGTGGCATTTTCTTAAGATCACTATTTTCCGCAACACCATATGGGACGGATAATACATTTCCAAAGTGGTTTTCTAACAAGGATGCATTTTTCTCATTGTTTCCTGTTAAGAATCGTCGTCCATCAACGACTACACCCATTCTAGATGACGTATTCGCATCATCATGTCCCTGTGACAATAATTTCCACATGTATGCAGTGAAAGACACGAGCTTGCTTCGTTTAGTTTCTTTTGTGCTTGCTTCAGCCTGAAGACGTTCAATTGATTCAGCACGAACATAGTATGTTCGACATAGAAGTGGTTCCTCAAAGGAAGATGGTGGAGGGAGGGACGATATGGGGACGTATAGATTATCAAGGGATGATTCATAACGAAGTGGATTTCGTGGGTTCAAGATCGAAGGCCGAAATGATGGCATGCTTAAGATTGTTTCGGATTGTGCATACTTAGCCCATGCACATAAGAACATGTTCAATGAGTACCCGTCGATTATTTGATGGTTAAAGGCACAAGATATTATTATTGATCCGCATTTCATCTCCGTTGCCTGTTACAATGAAAATCGAGTCAGTTACTTCTATATCTATGATATATCAAGGATATCCATTCAGTATTATATACAGTACAGTTTATCTGTTAAAAAGATCGAGTTCATTTTGTTGTTCAAGATACAACGCATATAGCATGAACGTTATATGTATTCCTTTTTATATTTGAATGTGAGGGTGTATTTAATTGACTTGTTTTTCATAAGAATGTACGTTGAATTTGTCCTCCAAGTATGCCAAAACTTGTTATATTTTTTTTACATTATTAAACGTGTATACAAGAGACTCGATATGATAGCATATCGAAGCGTTGTAAATTTACCTGAACCGCCAAAACTCCATGATTTATCTTCGGTATCAACTTCCCCTTTACCGAATGATCAGGGTGATGAAAATCCATGTCTTTCAGCTTAATATCAGCATGTGCATGAACAAATTCCACTCCACCGTTGTTACATTCCATCTCTGGCTCTCCTTGGCTATTTGTCACAATCTCACCCGCGAGTGGATAAAATGTTGATAGGACCCCAGCCATCGATGTCTTGATCTTATTCACGACGGTTTCTGTGGACATATCAGTGTTGTTCTTTTTCTTGTAGCAAAAGAATACTCCTGCCTCAATCGGAGGCAAGAGTAAGTCTAGGTTCGATAAGGGGAGCCAGTGTTTATTTTCAAGCGTGACAGGTGCTTTCACGACCTCTGTACCCTTTATGGTTACTTGATAGTCGAGTGGGGTTGTTATTTCATCCTCATATTCGGGTAGTTCTAATTGAGACGTGTGGAGTTTAGAGAGTTGAGAATCATAATAATCTCGGGTAAGATTGAAATGACTTGCTTGAAGGTAGTGGTGAGAAAGAATAGTATTTCTATTGTATGTGTTTCTTGTTAAATGAGAATAGGGCGACGACGTTGGTGGTTGACGTGGTTGGCAACTCAGATGGTGTGGTTTGATGGCCGGACTAGTTTGATCATGAACACATCTCCTACTCGAGATAAAGAGACCTTTAGATCTCCTAAGGCCGAGAAGATGATAATATTCTCTCATGTTCATGATTTTAAGAAGTGAAGGTTTGAATGTCTTGTGTTATTTGTTAAAAAAAGAAAAAAAAGAAAGTCTTGTGTTATAAAAATGTGAATTGGCAATACTCCATGGCAATAATCCTTCTAAATTTATAGGCAACTGAACAATCTTTTAAAACCGGGTCTTTAATCGATACGCTTGAGTCATCGGGTTACGG
The DNA here is from genome assembly GCA_026074375.1 of Tanacetum coccineum. Taxonomy (NCBI): domain Eukaryota; kingdom Viridiplantae; phylum Streptophyta; class Magnoliopsida; order Asterales; family Asteraceae; genus Tanacetum; species Tanacetum coccineum. The sequence continues at coordinate 24,024 of BQNB010010404.1, read as the reverse complement.
TTTAATCAGTTCGACCGCCGGGTCAACCCGGTCTTTAAAAAAAAATTATTTGCAATGATTATATATATATATATATATATAGGAAGGTTAAAATAAAAAGACAAATATTCGTGAGAATAATAAAAAGAAAACGTTTTTTAAAAAAGTTCTCGAAAAATTCCATTAAATCAGGTATGTTGGTGCATAAAACTTTTATAAAATAAGTTTTTCTAATTTTGAGTTTTTATACTTTTTTTTAATGCGCAAAAAAAGAAATTTTGATGCAAAAAAAAATTTTGATGCACAAAATTTTCGACTTGTTATAGTTTGATGCGCAATAAAATTTTGATGCAAAAAGTCAATAGAAGTTGGGTACAAAAACGAATTTTTGATGCACAAAAAACCGATTTAATGCACAAACGTTTTTTTTCATAATTTTTTTCGGCAAAACTATCCACTTTTAGAAAAACTTCCTTTACAACTTTTTCATGCACCAACATACACGATCTTGTGGAATTTTTTTAGAATTTTTTGAGAACTTTTTTAAAAAAATAAATATTTTATCCTTCTCACGAATATTTGTCTTTTTATTTGATCTTTATCCTATATATATATATATATATATATATATATATATAATGTAAAAATAAAATTACGTCGAATTATACAAAATTAACTTGCTTTATTTGTAAAAAATCACGAAAAAAGCCAAAACTCGGCCGGGTTTTGAAAACCGGGATGACCCGGATTAATACAAAGCTCGGCTTAATTTGACTCATTTTTTCAACCAAAACCGGACCGGCCGGATCAAACCGATTTTCAAAACGTTGCAAGGGATGTAGTGAGTCTTTGTTATTTTAGACAACTTTGAAAGTTGCATGGCTGAAAAAGTCCAAGTTGATGATTTAATTAAATTACTTACTACTATACTATTAACCAATGTTTTGCAAATCGGGTTTTTAATCGACCCGGTCGAGTCATCGGGTTACCGGTTTAACCGGTTCGATCACCGGGTCAACCCGGTCTTCCACAACAAAAAAATAAAAAATATTTGCAATGATTATATATATATATGTATAAATAATGTTTTTTTATAAAAATATATATCGTTATATATATGTATATATATATGTATTTATAATATATACATATATTATATATATAATATAGATATAAATATATATTAATATATATTATATATATATATGTGTGTGTGTGTATGGTAAGATATATATATATGTATATATGTATATATATATGTATATATATATATATATATATATATATATATATATATATATATAGAGAGAGAGATGGGATCATGAGAAAACTTGATCTCGGTGGAAAACCTAGAAAACCACTTCACAACCATTGGATCAAGCCTCCCTCCCCTCCATTTTTTCGCACAAAAGTACAGGGACCTATTTGTATATTTCTTTATTCTTTAAGGGAAGGTTTTATAAATTCACACCTTTCATATATAATGCCTACTTTTTTTTCATTTTCTCTTTTTCATCTTTCTCTCATTCCAGGTGTCGACCCTTTTTCTCTCTCAGATTCACGATCTGATCTTTCTACTATCAAATTATATATCATCAGAACTTATAAAAACAATATGTTATCAAATTCACGACATGTTACCTAATTCACGATTTGTTATCCGATTCACAATATCATCTCATTATAATTTTGAAAATCGAAGATCAAATTAAGGTATATAACTAATTTCGGTTATTGTTTTGTTAGTTTTGCTACTTAAGATCAATTATATCGCTTATATATGTGATTGTTATTGTCTTGTCTGTATAATTTTTTTTTCATATTGAGTTAGGTTTTTGGTTTTATGAAATTTGATTAGGTAATCATCATTTTGTTTATTGACATGATTCATTGTATAAAATAGTTGTTTGAAAGGAAATTGAGAAATAAATACATGGAAAACATGTTTAAGAAAAACTGCACACGAAGTGTTTGACAAAATGTCTGAATGGGATTTTATAACTGCGATGCACTAATTTTACATTGTGATGCCCTAATTTTTGTGAATAGATTTAGTTACACTGTGATGCCCTAATTAATTTTAGTGAACGAGTATTGGGTCACCAAGTCCGCCCCTATGATTATGAGAATAAAAGGTGTCTCTAATATTGCTTTCCCGATTATTTAAGACACCCCTAACTTTTATAGTGCGAATTTGTTTCCTCTTTAACTGGTTTAAAGACATCCTCTGTCTGATATTCATTATTGTTGCACATTCTGTCGATGGATTTCAGGCAGCACTGGATACAAAAATATAGAAGTCAATAGGCTGGTGTTGTGACGACATCCCCTGCTGTAGGAGGTCAACCTTCTCATCTAATCTTTCTGGTACGATTATTTTGCATTACCATAATCTTTTTAAGTTCTCGCTTTAGTGTATCATATTAATTCTTTTTGTCGATCTACAGATACTTGCACTTGTTCTCTCCATATTATTACCAAAATTCCAATTCAGTGTTGCAAACAATAAGGGAACACCAGCTTCATTGACATCATGTAGTTGAGACCAACCATGACTGTGAGTGGTTAGACTTGTACTTGTGAATTACATTTGATGTGATATCGTTTTATACCTAGCATAATAACCAATTGAAAGTAATTGAAGTCAACAAATATAGTTGGCATATAAACGAATGGTCAAATGCAATGTGTAATAGTATCATGCATACTCGTCAGTTAGTTTTTCATCTCCTTGGCCTTGTTTGTTATTTTTTACGATGGTGCTTAAAAGTTGAGCAGTATATATGTGAAGGTGTTATAATCTGTTACCAGTTTTACATGTTGTTTGAAAAATCCAATCAAATTTGAAAATACTAATTTTGTTTCATGCCAAAAAAAGGTTGGATACTTTAATCATTTCTTGCATATAATTATCTAATTATTGTGAAACGTCAGTTAGTTACTTTGACAATGCACTTCAATTAGCATTTAAAACAATTATCCACTTTGTTTTCAAAGACCAACATGTGTGCCTACATACATATGTGATTATCTCTTTTTTTTCTGATATATCAAATTGTTTAGAGGTTAATATATTTTGAGTATTTATTGGATGGGTAAAGTTAGAGCAAAAGCTAACAAAAGTTCAAGTATTGCTCACCGTTATAATGGAAGTGGAGAAGAAGAAAATATTGCCCGCTAAGCTAAGAGGAAGACCCACAAAAGAACAAAAAAGAAGAGGAAGCTGAAAAGCTCAATGAAAGCAGTGACAGTAAACATGAAGCTTTATTAGAAATTGGAAACAAGAGAAAGAAACAATCTTCACAGGATGAAGAAAGCCCAAAAATAGTGGAAGATGAAAATAGCATGGGACCCAAAACAATCTCACACGAGTTGACCAAGGCTGCAGGGTTTAGACATAATGAAAGCAGGCGAAAAAATAAGCCACAAAAGGATGCTGAAGTTGGCGTTAGTGTATGTAAAGTTTAAAGTTGGTTGGTTCTGGGAAGTTGAAGAAAATTTGGCTTTGACTTGGGTCGTGGTAATATCATAAGGGCTCTTTTTGTATCGTATTTTATGAACTTTTGTAATGACATATATGTAATTTTGATATTGATTTTAATTTACATTGAGAATTTTGCAAAAGGTTTATAATATCAACCAAGTTTTAGTATATCAACCAAGTTTATATATTAGTTTATATCATTGATGCCCTAATAATACTCACTGATGCTCTAATCCTCTTATCCTCTATGCCATGATATTTGGATGTCTTACTACGATACAAACAGATGCACTAATTTACCTCAAACGAATGCACTAAATCCTCTATGCCATGATATTTGGATGCCCTACTATGATACAAACAAATGCACTAATTTACCTCAAACGGGTACACTAAAGTATCTCAAACGGATGCATTAATACTCATTGTATGTATCATAAGGGTGTGTTTGGATTGGCACCGGTAAACATGGCAGGTCTAAAATAAACACTTACAAGTAACAGAATACCAACTTCTATAGATGACATTTCGACCGACTTACTTATAGATGGGTTAATTAAAAAATATGTTTACTCAATAGGCAGTTAAATCTGGGAAACACATATATGTATCTGTAACTATCTAGTAGGCTGAAATATGTCATCTGGCTTAATACCTGAAAGCAATAAGGAACTACATTACATAGATGATTAAAATGAGTAAATGACTCATAAGGATGTCGATGCCTTGAGAACAACCAGTAATCATCTGATTGAAGTTATTGAAGTCCTTGGGATAGAAGCTGTTCGAAGGTCGTTGCTTGATGAGATTCGAGTGGTCATTGCTTTTGATGGATCCTACATCAATTATCGGCATTTGGCTATATTATGTAATACAAACAGGTGCGCGAAAACCATACAAACAGATGCCCTTAATCAATCATATGCCCTTAAACATACAAACAAATGCCCTTAAATCATACAAACATATGCACTTAAAACAATCAGATGTTATTTCATGAAACAAATAGATGCAATCACAGTCACGGGTTCGTGTATTAAAAGTACAATCTATTGTATTCATTTTTTAACTAGTGTCCTAGTTTGATATCTTCCGTATTATAAAGTTTACCTAGCTGAGCTAATCAAAATTATTTCAAAGATTAAATAAATTTATTTCAACTATGATCTTTTGACTTTCCCTAATTGTTGAAAAACTTTGTTCAGTTTTTTTACTTTATATAATTTCATTCTCGTTATTCCAACTTTCTTATGATAATGATTATCTTAAGTTGGTACGTAGTGCTAGTGGGGGGATAAGTGTGGCACAGGTAGTAGATTGTATGCTCTCGTTCTTTCGTGTTCTCTATTTACAGAATAATTATTTATGTGCATCTTTATATATTTACAACCTGTTATAAGCTATTCAAAAGTCGGAATTCTAAAGGATAAAAATTGGCTTTTTCTTATTTTGTTAATACTGAGCATGCAATGCACATACAGTAGCTTCTGCGAACAATAATGGTGTGATTGGTGGTTTGTTTTGACAAGATTATATAAAAATAGATGCCCTAATAATATGCTCATCGATGCCCCGATAATATGTTCATTGATGCCCTAAATATACAAACAGATGCCTGATTTCTAAAGATGCACTAATAATACAGTAGCTTTTGCGAACAATAATGGTGTGATTGGTGGTTGATTTTGACAAGATTATACAAAAAGATATGCCCTAATAACATGCTCATCGATGCCTTAATAATATGTTCACCGATGCCTTAAATATACAAACAAATGCCCAATTTCTAAAGATGCACTAATACAAATGGATGCCCCACTATGTAAGTGCTATAAAATATAGTTCATTGTAAGTAAATCTACACAAAGTTGCGGCAGAATGATGCTAGCTTATGCATTTGACAATATTCGTGTGCCTACCAAATACAATTAGTGAAATTATATGAGGAATCACCAATTTTTTGTGAGTCAAACCTGGAACCTCAAACTGTGAGTGAGTGAACAAAAAGCCTCTTACACTTTGAAGGATTGTCATTTTACAAGTGAACAATATAGCACTTGGGTCTTCAAACGACAACCCATAGATTAATAAACAACAAAATATACATGATACAAGACAACATAGACATGTACTACGGGGTCACCCGCACCAGTGTAGTCCAAACATTTGCTATCTAGATTTGATTGTGTTTAAAAGATGTTACCAAGACTTTTCATGTGCAGCAACTGTGATAATTGTCATGTTAGTGGCGTGTTTATATCTAATATAGTCATCAACTATCCTCTTCGAAGCAAAATATAAAGAAGACATGTCTCACATTTCTATTCAAAACTTCATTATTAACGAAAACTTTTATATCATATTTTAAACTTGTAGTTAAGTCTTTGAATAAGGTAAAATACTCAGTAGTTAAGAACGTTTTACCAAAAGCCGATTAAGTGATTTTTTTTCGAATATGGAATAGTAAAATACACTTGTTCACTGCTACATTATACTCCTATTCTCCAAACACACTACGAATTATCTCTAATTCTGCAAACGAAAAACTCAAAGAAAAGGGCCACGTTTCCCAAACAGATGCACTAAACATAACATACAAATGCCCTAATTTGTTCATTGATGCACTAATCATACAAACAGATGCCCCATTATTTCCAACGATGCACTATTAGTACAAATGGATGTCCTATATGACCAATGATGCACTAAACATTTAAACAAATACATTAAACACAAGATACGCACTAATTTGGTCATAGATGCACTACACATAGAAACATATGCCCAAGTATTTCCAACAATGCACAATTAGTACAAATGGATGCCCTATTATGACCAATGATGCACTAAACATTTAAATTGATACACTAAACAAACATACATTGATCCCCTAATTTGGTCATCGATACACTCAATATACAAGATGCCCTATTATGACCAATGATGCACTAAACATTCAAACGGATACACTAAACATAACATATACGCTTATGCCTTAATTTGTTCATCGATGCACTAAACATACAAACATATGACTAAATATTTCCAAGGATGCACAAGACTAACAAATGGATGCCCTAATATGACCAGCGATGCCCTAATTTGTTCATTGATGCACTAAAAACCATCACGAGCTAGTAGATTACTTCCATTGAGGCCCGACTAGCCCCTTAAATTCGACAACAAATATCAATAAATAAAACTGATAACTTTTCATTATCTAAATGCAAAACAACGATCTTATAAAACTACCCAAAATCTCTTGTGTAAAGTTAACATTCTATTCCTACATTCGAGATAGTAACCAAAATGATACAAGTTTTGCAAAGCATAGTATAAAACACCTCAAATCCTTACAATTCAAGTGTTCAGTAACACAACAGAAGTAGGACGAAAACTTCTCAAATTAAGATGCTAACTACTGGCATCAATTACGCTCATGTACTGGTTCCTTCGCCTTGTTGGAGGGCTTTTGAGGTCAACAGATTCTACCTTTTTTTGAAGTTCCTGCCTTTCTTGTCTCTATTTAATGCGGAAACAAGAGTTGTATCTTGTTCCATACAACTGTATTGATAACGCAGGATCTTCCATTACTATAACAAACCAAACAATCCCATTAGCCCATTAAATTTACTTGAAGTCTAACACGTTTGTGACCATCTTTCGCACAAAGAGAGTGCCTTTAGTACCTGATAAGCTGTCTGTACTTTGGCCAATGCTTTCTGCACTTATCAGCAACAGACCTCAAACCTTTCTTATAAAAGCTACATCATTTCAGAAGATGATTTAAAATCCTAACATAAACATATTTCTTTAATAATTCAAATAAGTACAATCTGTACATTTGGCCACAAAATGTTGTACTCGGTTCAAAACAAATAGGCACAATAATCTCTAATCCTCTATATAACAACGATACAAAGGATGCACTAAAGTACCTCAAACGGATGCATTAAATTACCTTAAACGGATGCACTAAATTATCTCAATGAACTAGGATTTGCTATCTCTAATGATATAACTCAATGAATGATGGTCTAATGTACAATGCTTTATGATTGCAATACCTAAAATAAACTTACCTAAACACTTGTAACAGCTTATTATGAACTTAAGTTTTACTCATCAAACAAATAAAGGTTGCCTTCAAATTTGCACATGCCTCACAACAAGCTCTACTTTTCAAGAAAGGGAACCAATTGCACATGGTAAGTGGTCAAATGTTGCTAAATTAATTTGACACATTTCAAAACAAAGGATATTTGAGTTGACATACAAATCTATGCGCCTAAAAATGTTTAATTTCATGGCTAGAAACATATACTAAAAACAAAGTACCACATAGTCACACTATGAATGGGCGCTATGGTAGATAATTCACCACATATGTTTTACCTGTGCCGCTTTCCACTAGAACCAGAAGAAAATCCGAAAATGTTTCCAATTGTCATGCATATGCAAAATATAGCATTGGCCGAGTTTCTCTGACTAGGGCCTACACAATAAGTCAAACATTAGCATTTGTGAAGACATAAACATCATGCATAAAGTACTTGGAAGCAGGTGGTAACAAGATCACCAAACCATTAAATCTCATAAAGAGTATACACCTGCTAAATCAGGCAAAAGATCCCGGGCAGGGCCCTGCAAATGTAAAACAAATTACTTAGACGTGCATGTGATAATTATAAACAAGTAAATTCACATAAGGAAATTTAAAAAGTACTTACCAGAACAGTATTATAGCAGATGTTGGCTACAATGTATGTTGACTTGGTAGCACCTAGCCTATGTATAGCGTCAAAGAAGGATCTGAAGTCAACTAAGGGCTCTTTGCTTTTCCTAACATGGCTCACCAGGTCCAGAGGCACTGATTTGTCGTTAAGTTCTAATATGACCCTGTACTAGACGCATGCATCAAAGTATGAAAAAATGCCTTTATATAGCAGCCTAAATTGTAATACAATTCGGTGTAAATGAATCCAATCATTTTTCCCATTATTGTAAGTCCATGACGCCGCACATGAGCGAAAATGACTTAAATGACTACTCGCCTTAAGAATTCAAAAGTGCACCTCTCATTGGAGAAGCAGTAAACTATGGCTTTCAAGATTGAAAACAGAAAAAGACTCGTACATTTTATGTTGATTGACTCAACTGTATCCGATCAAACATCCAAATCCAAAAGCAAACATTTGATTTCTTAGCTGATAAGCAACTAATGTTTTAGCTACAAATTCTTGGAAAGGTAGCAACTAAATAGATGCCCTAAATCATTTCAAACAGATGCCCTAACATTAACACACAGATGCCCTAACATTAACACACAGATGCCCTAATATCAACACACAGATGCCCTAATATCAACAAACAGATGCCCTAATATTAACAAACAGGTGCCATATTTTTTAACAAACAAATGCCTTGAATCTAATAATCTTCATATTTAATAAGTTTCATGATATCTTGATGCCTAAATATATTTTTAAACAGATGCCCTAAAATAGTTATGAACTAATGCCTTGACACATTTTCAATAGTATCCAAACCCATTATTAAACAACATATTATTTAAATTATAAAATTAACACATACTCATTTAAATAACACAAAAATCATAAAAATTAAAAAATCAAAAAATATATAACTTAAGTTATCTGAATCTTTAATTTCTTTTTGACTTTTCTTGTTTAGTGTTCGAGGACTTATTCAGGTTGCTAAAAACAAAATTTGTTAATTATATCATTTATAAATAAATAAAAAATGATTAATACGCAAAATTAGGGCACTTACGTAAATAGAAGGATTCTAAGATTCTACAAAATCAAGATCAGGGTATTTTATGTATGCATGTATAAGATATAATAATCTCAAGCAACCAAATATAGAACTGGGAATTGTTGGTTATACAAGGATAGATTTTTTACCCTGCAATAGTTGTAACCACTTTAGCAACCACAAGTAGACATCATCCAATTTTATTCCACGGGTATCTCCTTCCTAGAAGTAGAGCAGAAAAACCCAGTTGCCACAACAAAAACGTCTACAACAAATACAACAACTAACTGTAACATGTACTATTACCAACTTTGTAGATATTTACAAATAAAAAAGGCCTCAAACATCGAAAGAAATAAAAATTAGAAGTAGCGGAAGTATCTGATTGAGTTTTTCATAGTGTTTGCCCAATAAACCTTGTGGACATTGCAGACAATGACGCATGCACGAATAATACAGTATGTTCAGATGCTATTTGTATTATACCATGATATACTGATCAAGTTTTTAAACAAACAGATGCTTTTAAATTTAACAAATAGATGCCTCAAATTTAACAAATAGATGCCTTAAATTTAACAAACAGATGCTACTTCTATTTAACAATTAACTATTTTAAACAATCAACTATCAAGATATTTTATTTAACAAACAAATGTTATTTTTCATGTGACCTTGATGCACTAATCAACCAATATATTATTTTTCATGTTTTTGACATAGTTTTCATATTTAATAATCATAATAAATTCCTTAAACAAACATATGCCTTAAATTTAACAAACAGATGCTACTTCTATTTAACAATTAACTATTTTAAACAATCAACTATCAAGATATTTTATTTAACAAACAAATGTTATTTTTCATGTGACCTTGATGCACTAATCAACCAATATATTATTTTTCATGTTTTTGACATAGTTTTCATATTTAATAATCATAATAAATTCCTTAAACAAACATATGCCTTAAATTTAACAAACAGATGCCTTAATCTAATAGTCTTCATATTTTTTAGTTTTCATGTTACGCTTATGCCTTAAACAATTTTAAACTGATGCCCCAAAACATTTTGAACTGATGCCCTTATAGTTTTGAACTTATGCCCTAAAACATTATTAAAAATAAATTCCTTAAACCAACAAAGTGATTCCTAACACAACGTTAAAACATATGCCCTAAATAAACAAACAGATGCCCTAAGTTTTTCATATCATTATCCAATCTCAAACAATTATGACATAACTTTGTCACTTGTTACGCTAACCATACATTCCTGATTCCTTATTTTATTAACACACACTAATTCCTAATTCCTGATTTTGTCACTATACACCAAACTGATGCCTTCATCTATCTTATACATACACATTTCATGATTTAGCGTCACTAACTGATACAAACATATTTTTAATTTTTTTACATACCTATTCCATAAATAACACAAAAAATTAACACAAATTCACCAAAATAAGACAAAAAATTCAAAAAACTCAAAATTTATGTAACTTACAGCTTACAATATTACATACAAATGCCTTATTGTTTTAATACTTATGCACTAAAAAACAAATTGATTCCCCAATACATTATTATAACAGATGCATTAAACAAAACAAACTGATGCTCTAATTCAGTCTTAAAACAGATGCTCTGTTTCATGATACCTTTATGCACTAATCAAATAATTAAACAAACATATGACTTAAATAATTTCAGTATGCTATTATCTAGCAAACAAATGTTCTTTTTATACAACTTTGATGCACTAATCAAACACACAAAGGCTCAAACAGATTTCAGTGTTTGACGATTTAATCATATTGCATAATCATACTCAATGGGATGTTGTAATGTATCACAAGATGCACTAATAACAATAGATGATGCCCTAATACAATATGAATAATGCATTCATGAGTGTGCTTGGCAATACACTAATCTATCACATACCATAACATTTATGATATACAAACAACCAGACACGTTAAATGATTTCAGTATGATTTTACTAATAAACATATTCTCTTTTCATTAGATTTTTTCATGATACCATGATGCCCTAATACAATCTTAAAACGATACCCTAATACAGTCTTATTACATACGCACTAAAGAAACAAACTGCTACTCTAATACAGTATTAAAACAGATGCCTTAAATAAACAAACTGATGCCCTAATACAATATTAAAACAAATGCCTTAAACAAACAAACTGACGCTCTAATATATTTTTAAAACAGATGCTTTAAACAAACAAACTGATTTCCTAATACAGTATTAAAACATGCCTTAAACAAACAAACAAACAAACAGATGCCTAACCTTACACATAGTTTTAACGTGTAACCTGATGCTTTAAATATACACACATATTCTCTAAGATGTCATATCATTCAATAATAAACATACATGCTGTAAATTAATGCATCGTAGTTATAAAATCTCATTCAAACATTTCATCAAACACATGGTGTGCAACTTTAATAAACATGTTTTCATGCATTTTTTTGTCAAATATATCCAATATCTTGTAAAAAACATGATGACATGATTATAAACTTTCAACAAAACTTCAAAAATCATTAGATCATCGATTTAATTTTGAAAAATTAAGACACTTACAAGTTATATCTTGTTTTTATTTCATTGCTCTTATTCATTAGATTAGTTACAAGACATATCTTGCTTTTTCATCATTTGTCTGATAATCAAAATACAAAATCAGTGCATTCACGACTTTATATGGAATTCTGATCGGAATTTTACAATAATTGGGGATTTTTTGATCGGTTTTTAATGGTGGATCCGTTTTTTATCCGAATTTTTGAACGGTTTTTGATTAGAAATAATGGTGGATCGGTGTTTTGTTTATGGGTTTTGATGTTTATGAAAATGACGATACTGATAATGAGATGTAGTTAAGTTCCCCCTCTTTTTTTAATTTTTCATTTTCGACCCCTGAAGTTTGATATGCTTCTAAAATCTACCATGTAGTTTTGTTTTCTAGGTTTTCTACCAATATTATGTTTTCTCTAGAACCCATCCCTATATATATATATAAAGTTAGGATCAAATGAGAAGTTTTCTTAAAATAAGAAGAATAAGAAGTAACTATAACCGCATATCCGAGATGCACCGACTTAAATTAGATGCATATAGTGGAGAGGTTAAATATAAAAGAAAATTATTCGTAGAGAATGATAAAAAAGAAAACTTTTTTAAAAAGTTCTTGAAAAAATTCTAAAAAAATTCCATTAAATCAGGTTATTTTGGGATAAAACTTTTGTAATTAAAAGAAGTTTTTCTATTTTGAGTTTTTATAGTTTTTTTTTAATGCGCAAAAAAGAAAGTTTGATGCACAAAAATTTTTGAAGCACAAATATTCGACTTGTATAGTTTGAGGCGCAATAAAAATTTTGATTGCAAAAAGTCAAAAGAGTTGGGCTACAAAACGATTTTTTGATGCACAAAAAACCGATTTTAATCGCCCAAACGTTTTTTTTTCTTAATTTTTTTGGGGCAAACTATCCACTTTTAGAAAACTTCTTTAACAACTTTTTTCATGCACCCAACATACACGATCTTGTGAAATTTTTCAGAATTTTTTGAGAACTTTTTAAAAAAAATTAAATCCTTTTTATCTTCTGAGAATATTTGTCTTTTTATTTGATCTTTATCCTATATGTATATTATATATATATGTATATATATATATTTAGGATCAAATGAGAAGTTTTCTTAAAATAAGAAGAATAAGAAGTAACTATAACCGCATATCCGAGATGCACCGACTTAAATTAGATGCATCTTTATAATCTTAGATGCATTATAATGCATCATAATGTGTGTTCTAGCTTTTAATTAGATGCATATACGTATATTAGATGCATTTCATGATTTCTCTTATTTTTTGGTCTTCTACGTGTGCCAAAATTATGAAAATCAATTTGCACCATCTACACATCAAATTAACTTTCGAAACTCAAAATGGTGCATCTAGATGAATAGAAATGCATCTAATGAAAGTCGTTGCATCTCAAATGTATGGTTTTAGTCACTTCTCACCACTTCTTATTTTAATTTACTTCTCACTGGATCTCTACTATATATATATAACATTTAAAAATAAAATTATGTGAAAAATATATATACAATTAGCATGCTTTATTTGTAAAAAACACGAAAAAACCGAAACCCGACCGGGTCTCGAGAACCGGGTTGACCGGGGTCGCTTCAAACCCGACGGGTCTAACCGGGTTTCAAAATATGAAACCCGGTTTAACTTGACCCGTTTTTTCGACCGGAACCGGTTCAACCGGCCGGGGCGAACCGGGTTTCTAAACATTGCTATTAACCTCATATATATGTAGCTCCAAAATTGTTTCCTAGCAGTGGCTTAAAAATTTTCGGCGAAGACCCAAGCTGAAATCCCAGAGTCACATCATAACTTTTGGATTAATATTTCAGCGTGTTGGTCAGTTGCTTTCGCTAAATAAATGTTAGAACTTTATTTTTGTATTGAACTTTGTCCTTAAGACATAGCAAGTGAATCTGTCAACGTTACTAATAACATTTGGCAAAAATTACTGAGTATTGTACAACCTGTGTGAACACGGATAACTTTGTCGTCTTAACTTTAGAAGATCATGTCAAGTATAGTTAGCGACTTGTCTTTGAAGAGTACTGCCGTTACCATCAAACGAGAAAATCTAAAGATTGATTAAACATATTCCAATCTATTATTATACTTGTATTAAACTATTCAATAGTTAAAACGTCTTGATTATGCTTTAATTGAGAGTTTTTAGATAACTGTTATAACAAATGTTTTAATGGGAGTTTTTGGATTAAGAAAATTTATTATTAAAGTTTGGAACCCTCCGTAGTAATGAAGAACCTATGGATTGTTACTGCGACGAGTCTGATGCAATCACCATAGCCAACGAACTTGGAGTTCATAATGGTACCAAACATTACCAAAGAAATGTTAAATCGTTTACGGATTGTATAAGGCATACTCTTGTTTGTGTACACTAATGCTAGAGGATACTCATTCTTAGTTAAGGTGGGATTTCATCATTTATGATGACTCTGCTGACTAGATATGCTCGGCTGAGAGCATTGTTGCAATACACATTAAAAAATAAGAATATTTTACACTTTGAGAAACTGTTGAGATGAATGTCTTCTCAGATAGGTATATTGCTGGCTTCAAATACCCTATAAAAAATACCGTGGCTATACCCGTACTTTGATAATAGTATGCACACGTACAATATAACACTCATCATATTATTCAGACTCTTCACAATTTGTGAATTTGAAACAAGTATTCGAAAAGTTTACTCAAATTACTATTTAACTGTCTTGTACCAAAAGAGTTGAGAATGTCAGGAACATTGGATTTCAACTTACTAGTAGTCTTATGCATATCTGTTTATAAGTATTTGGATAATGGAATTGTGAGCAGTTGTATTAAATAATGAATTGATATACCTAGTATGATCGTTTTCTTTATACTAATGTGTTCTATATTTGCATATTTAATCCATGAATGACTTGTATCATTCTAAATTTGTCCATTGTCGATTAACGATACGGGTTTATTGTAGAATTAAGACAAATGTCAGCGTTTGCTTATATTTTGAATATAAGGATTGTTCCCGCCAAACTCATATGTTATTCATAGGGGATGCATATTGGACTTCCCCAACCATCAAATATTTACTTTATGGATCTTTGTCATGAGTAACTCTAGCAAATCTTTGTTAATCATCCTTAGATTTGAGATGCAAGTAAATTTTGCATGTGTAGATATCACTTTTTGATTACAGTCAAATGTTATCCCGAATAAGGTAGTTATAAAGGTATTTTTGAAAATGATGTGAAGCACATCCACAACTTTGTTCCTCCACTTGTCTTGTGCAGACTGATACTATTGGCACATCTCGCTGAATTAATCAGATGTTTGTACGACCGTACCCAAACGTAAACCAAGATAGTTCTCGTTCATATTTGGTAATCTTGATCAATATCTATAACGAGAAACAAAATAATTAAACTATATGGAATAGATTAGGATCTATATCCATGGTTTAACAAGTAGCTGAAACAAAAGGTGTTTAATAATAAACCATTACACTGAGATGTTTTTTGAAACTATACACTCAGGTATTTTTAGGAGCAATGGGGTGTTGCTAGACGCTAACCATTATTATTATAAGTTATTACGCAAAACGAATCATACCATCACGACGAGAATTAAATCATCATTCTATAGAGTGACACTTTTATATACTTTCGTCGAACTTTTTTTTTTGATTTTTTTCATTTACGTCTTGAAAAATCACATGTGATTTGTTATTTTAAAATCACATGTGATTTTATGAAATCAAATTTGTGATACAAATCACATATGATTTTTCCAAACGTAATTGAAAAATTAAAAAAAGTTGGTCGAGAGTATATCGAAGTACCCGTCTACTGAAAGATAAAAAAATACTCGTCGCGATGATGTATTTTTTATCGTTTGATGATTTACCGTTTGCAAGATATTATATTTTCAGAAAAAAGAGTGAGTTTCTCTTTATTTTAATAAGAAATAAGTAACTATGATTGATTTATTATGTCTTTAAATAATTTATGGTCTACATTAGTCTCAACTGTATAGGTACGCATGCCAAGTCAATGCCACAAAAGAGAATCTCTCTTTTAATCTTATTGCTTTTGACGATCGGCAACATCCCTTAAAGGGATTAATTCGATCAACCTAAACCTAGAACAACTAAAAACATTGTGTTCATATTGAGTTGTTTATTCGTGAAGAAAGCACTAGCATTCCAGCGTATTCCATAGACGTGTAGTGTGAGCAACCTTTAGAGGCGATTGTTTTAATCACTTTATCCAAGATAAAAAACATGAATTGTCTTAGTAATTCAATTGATACGAGGTTAGTAAATTACGTGTTATTTATTTGTTAATCCACATACATCAAACCAGATCCATCTGATACGTACTCGTAGTAGTGATGGTTATATTTTAAGGCGAATGATTAAAGTCATTTATGTATTAGTTTTCTGTTTTTTTACATAGATATGATATATTGATAATTTGAAATGTATAAAGTAGCAAATAGAAAGCCACCATTTTGGCTTTTGAGAACATTTTGAACATTATATAGCCTATCTAGTTAGCGTCTTATCTATCTACTTATCTATATAGGCAACAACTATCAGGATATATTGCACCACAACAAGAAGCCGTTTTATCTTAAAGGCAGGGGAGAAGACTCAAGCATCATGGACAACCACTTGTTGCACTTGGTGGGTATATTTGTTACTCCAAAAAATGTTTAGGTACATAAAACCCACATCTCGGCCCATGCCTATCATAAGAATGACAAACCAAACTTACGACATACTATAAATAATTTCTATTAATACGTGACCTGCAAAATATGATACTTCTTTTCCGTTTCAACAGGCTACCGTGGACCACAGCGGGCGCTTCTCTAACGAGTTGGGTACTGGGCGGGCAGATGACCAGGAAGGCAAGGATGGTATGGTCAAAACATGGAAAACTTCAAAGCCATTAGAGTTTCTCGTATTCTTTCTTTCCACCAACATATTGCCACCAACCCCATTTCTGTTACCACCACGATTCTGTCACCATCTACACACCAACACCATATCACCATCACTATTAGAGCAACTACAAGATAATTCCCAGTGAGGCTTACAACAACTACTATAACATCATCATTCATTGGCAAAATGTCCTCACATTGGGCACAGTTAGATGAGCCAAATCCTGATAAATTATAAAACAGTTATATAAAATCCATATACAGTAATTTTAAGGTCGATTCAATATCAATAATAATTAAGTAAATAAAACTATAAACACACTTGACCAGGAACTTTTGTGGTTTCATACTCCTAAAACTAAACATCAGTGCTGTAGCTAAGCGAACAGAAGCCCTGTGCGAAAGCTTATACGATAACTAAATACGGTGGCCAAAATTATATTATACGAACTATGGAAATCAAAATCATTGTGTTTTGATGATGTATCTCAAGTTTTAACAAATATTTACTACATAAGATTGCACAACGGTAACAATTTTCATTGGATGTGAATTTTGAATCCCCAAATATATAACATGACATGTATTTTGAGGCCCTTAAAAATGTGAGGCCCTGTGCGGTAGCACACCTCGCACACCCTCGAATACGGCTCTGCTAAACATCATGATCTGCACTACCATTGACAAAACCATTACCATCAACCCCATTTTTCAGCTTGAATGGGTCAAAGCCAAAAATATGATTAATAGAAGGAAAGGAGATCAGAAAAATAGGCGGACGACAGGAAACAATCGATTGAACAAAGCCGACATGAGCTTTAAACTTCTTCAACAATTCCGTACCTATTACCAGGAACAAATAAACTACACAACCCATATCCTGAATCAATATTTCTAAAACAAGAACTAGTACTAGGGTTCAGATCTTCACACGGGTGACTTGAATTGAATTGAGATAGAGTATGTACTGTTTGGGAAGATGTTTTGAATTGTTACATATGTTCCACGTAAGCGCCTCATAAGCGCGTAGCCTTATGTGTAAATTGGCAATGTTTGTAGGTAAAACAAGTTTGTAGGTATTTTTTTAAAGGCAAACACTGCATATAATATATATGTAAAAGAGAATACAAGATTACAAGCACGGCCATAACAAAAGGCCTCAAGACTCCTGCTCTCATACGTCAACCCTATAAGGCACAGGGACATACATATGAGAGATTAGAAAGGGAACCTAACACTAAAACTATTATAACTATAACAGAAATCAAACGAAACTAAATAGTAGCAAATCAGAAAGGTCAGAATTTGCATGCCAAACTTGGATTCATGCACCATTCGTTCAACAAAGATATACCTCCATCCGCTCTATTTGACACCCACAAAAAGGATAACACTTGAGTTCATCACAGATTCTTGCAAGATTCATGACTTTGTTCTCGAATATTCTTTTATTTCTTTCCATCCAAATATTATATAACATGGACCACATCGTAGCTTTCCAAACGGTTCTTTGCTTCTTATGAAAATTTGGTCTCTCTTTATGATCTATTATCTCATCAACCGACCCGAAAGATACGTCACTCATGCCCCACCACGTTAAGACTTTTTTCCAGCCATCAGAAACCCGTGAACAAGTCAAGAAGCAGTGAGTTATAGATTCTTCCTCCTCATTACAATGAGGACAAAGGGTAGAATGGAGGTCCATACCAATGTGATTAAGCCATGTGAGGACGAGTAATCTTTTTTGTTTTAGACGCCAAATAAAGATAGAAACTTTCCTCGGAATGATTTTGCACCACTTTGTTTCTTGGGTCACCGTACTCGAGTTAGAGAGAATTTTCTCATTGATCATATTTCTAAGACTCTTCACAGAGAAGTGGCCCTTTTCATCAAGAGACCAACGCCATGCATCCGGGTGTAAAGAATTGGGAACAAAACTTTGAATCATATCTATGAGCTCTTCAAGTTTGCCGAAACTTCTCCCCCTCACTTCCCTCTCCCAACCCCACTTCACTTCCAGCCACCATCAATACCCCACGACCCTCTCTCACTCACTGAAACTTGTTTGATAGATTCTAGAGCAAATAACCTAGGAAATCTAATGCTTAATTTAAAGTCACCCAACCATTGATGAAGCCAAAATAGAGAATTACATCTATTACCAACCTTATGTCACTTCACTTTCCGCCACTACTTCTACTAGACACACCCTCCTCCCCTAGCCCTCCATGTTCACCATAAATACTTTTGATTAATTTAACCCAAAGTCTGTTGTCTTCTACACAAAACCTCCACCACCACTTTCCTAATAAAGCCAGATTACAAGCTTTTAGACTGCCGATATCTAGACCCCTTATACTCGACTTACTAATAACCCGATCCCATTTCACCTACGCCAGTTTTTTCTTTTCATCATTGTTGCCCTAAAAAAAGTTTTGCCTTATGCTTTCCAGCTTTTTAATAACATGTACATGTGTACGAAAGAGGGAAAAATAGTAAAGTGGGAGACTTCTGAGCACCGATTTCACCAACGTTAGTCTACCCCCGTAAGATATCATTTTAGATTTCCACCTTGCTAAATTTTTTTTCACCTTCTCAAATATCCCGTTCCAGTACATAGTTTTCTTTATGTTAACACCTACCGGAAGCCCAAGATACGCAAATGGTAAGAAACCAGGTGAGACTCTAATAAAATTTGTAAGCCTTTCGATCTCATCATTTCTAACACCAACACCATAAATTTTTATCTTTAAATGGTTAATTCTTAAACCAGACGCGTTTTGTACACACTTGCAAATTCTCAGTAGATTATTTGCATTAGGAAGACTCCAATCGCCAAATACTAACGTGTCGTCAACATATTGAAGATGGGACGAAAATATCATCATGACCAATTTTCACTCCTTTAAAAACCCCTCTTGACACAGCCTCGTTCAATGTTACATTAAGACCTTCTGCCGCAATAAAAAACAAGAATGGTGATAGAGGATCACCTTGTCTCACACCCCTCTCCATGAGGAACTCATTCGTTGGCGACCTATTGACAAGAACCAAAACCGTAGCCAAATTAAGGCATGCTTCCACCTATTTACACCATTTTTTGCCAACCCCCATTTGAGACATTGTATCTGTAATAAACTTCCAATTTACGATATCATAAGACTTTTTAAAATCTATCTTTAGAAGAAAGGCTCTCTTTTTCTTTTTCTTTAAAAAATCAAACGCTTCATTAGCAATTAAAATCCCTTCAAGAATGAATCGACCTTTTATAAATGCATTTTGTTCATCTCCTATCAGACCACGAATCACCTTTTAATTCTTTCAGCAAGAATTTTAGCAACAATTTTATAAAACACCTGATTAAGCTAATAGGCCTGTAGTCACTCAAACTAATCAGATTTTCACAAACGACGGATTACATCCTTTTAAACTTGAGCATGTTTCCTAAAACCATTCCAAGGCTTTCAAAAGATCATATTTAATAATGCCCCAACACTTTTTAATAAAGCCAAAGCCAAATCCATCCAGACTCAGCGCTTTGTTAATTCCACATCTCTTTATTGCGTTCCAAACCTCATCCTCGCCAAACACCCCTTCTAATTCTTCCTTATGAGTTTGTGAAATAGTCTTGTACCTGTTACTACTTAGAGTCGGTCTAACATGGGAATTTTCTTTAAATGTGTCTTTATAGAAATTAAAGACTTATGTCCTGATATCTACAGGATCCTCACACCAAACACCGTTAATCATTAGACCTCTTAAGTTGTTTTTCCGCATTTTACTTCTAACGCAAGCATGGAAAAAACTTGTATTTTCATCACCATCCTGAATCCATTTAACTCTTGATTTTTGCTTAAGCATATCACTTTTACATCTATCTTTCTCTATCCAGCTTTTCCTAGCCTCCCCCCAGGCTTCTAATTTAAACTCTTTAAGGTTTCTCGTTTCAGCAATTGACTCCCATTTACCAACTTCATCTTTCAATATCAATGTCACTGGACCCAAATCTTTGTTTGCTCCAGCTTCTTAGACCTTCCTTCACATTCTTAAGCTTATTTCTAAATATAGCATCCGGGTTCTTTGAAAACACGACCTTTCCCCATAGGTTCCTGACAATGGATTAAAAAAAACAGACGAAAACATAAGAAATTTGACGAAAACGTAAAAAATGGACGAAAACGTAAGAAATTTGACGAAAACGTAATGTTAATTGAGATTTATATATGTTTGGTAATGTTAATTTCGAGTATACTACAAATTAAATATATGCTTATGATTCGGTAATGTTAATTTCGAGTATATTGCAAATTAAATATAGGGTAAAAGTCAAAAAATACCGACGAACTTTCAAAAATATCCCGACATCACCAACGAACTATATTTCGTCCTACCTACACTAACGAACTTGTTTGTTTTGTGGCAATATGACCAATATGACCGGCTAACATTTCCACGTCATTTATTATTTTATTATTTTATTTAAGTCTGATCATAAACTCCACCATGACATTGAAATGACCTTTATACCTCCCACTGTTCTCTCTCGTCACACAACTACAACTCTTTTTCACCACACCTTCAAACACACACTAACACACAATGGCTTCTTCTCTCCTTCAATCTAAAGTCCCACTATCCTCCCTCTCATCATCATCAATCTCTGGCAAGAAATTCCAACCCCGATTCGCATAACCCGCTATCTTCTCTTTCTTTCTTACTTTTCTATCTTACTTTTCCTTCTAATGTTCTTTCCCCCTCTCTTCTCTCTTTATCTTCCTACATCTTCTGATAACACACAATGGCAGCTTCTCTATCTATCTTTTTTTTCTTTCTCATTTCTATCTTCTCTTTAAAATGGCTTCTTCCGTTCTCTTCTGCTTCTAAAAAGGCTATCTTCTTCTTTCTCTGTTCTTCTCTTTTCTTTCATCTTCTCTCTCCCTCTTCTTTCTCTCCCTTCCAATCTAAAGTCCCCACTAATCCTCAATCCTCCTAAAGTCCCCACTATCTCACCTCTCATCAACATCCAACCTCTGGCCAAGAATTCCAACAACCCCCCCGATTCGCATAACCCCCGCTATCTCAATCAACTCAAATCAACTTTTTAAACCCTTTTTTAGATATAGAAAAAACACTCCAATAACACTCTCCCTTGTCTCCCATTAAACCACTAATCTCAAATCAACTCCTAATGTTAAAACTTCCTTAAACTTCATCATTAATCTCATTCTCAATCTAACATCTTGATAAAGCCAAAAATCCCCAGAAACCCAAATCCATTGATAAATACATTTTAATCTCACAATCCAAAAAAATCTCAAAAATCAATCACTCAAATCACCCAGCACACAGCTCAACCACAGCTAATCAGCCACCAATATAAAAAAATTAGCCTCCAATTCCATCACTCCATCTACCGTCACTTCTCTCCTGCACATCCCTTCTCTTCTTCCTCCTCCATCTCTCTCTTCTCACGAATTTTCCTTCTTATCCTTCCACTCCTCTCCTTTCCCGCTTTTTCCCCTTCATCCTTACGCAAAAAAAAATCAAAAACCGTTGTTTTGCACCCCACAAAAAGGATGTGAGCAAAATCCCAAAACCTAAATCCATTGATTAAATACCTTTTAATCTCAAATCAGCTCCATCTCCGAATTCCTTCGCACCTTTTTGACACCCACAAAGGATGGGTAGGCAATCATTCGTGTGGGACCCATAAAGGATGTGGCGGTGGTGGTTGTGTGATTGTGATTGTATCTGTATGACGATGGCGGCAAAAGTTTGAAACCTCTTCTATTCCTTATGGTTTATGTCGATCATCCAAGTTGAAAATGATTTTATATTTCCATTTGCAGTTTGGGGATTTTGCTTTTTGATTAAGGTTAAGGGATTTGAGGTTGCGTATGAGGTCAAAGGGTGTTTGGGGTTGCTTTTTGAAACCTCTTCTATTCCTTGTGGTAGATTTTGCTTTCTTGATCTTGCCTCAAGAACATCCGGTGGCCTTTGTGCAAGTAATAGTATTATACAGTTGATATGAAGATAGGGATCAAATGATTGGCACTTAGAATTTGGTTTGACTTAAGATGTATAATGTTTTTAAAAAACTTGAGAAATGATGACAACGTTAGTTGTATCAGTAGCACAAACTGTTATTACTGATTTTTGTTATGAATGATGCGGATCTTGTAGAGAAAAAAAAGAAAAAAAAGATGGGATCCACTTGACTTTTATTGGTGTACTGGCATTGACTTGTGTTTAATTAATTTATATAAAAAAAACCGGTCCATCGTGGAAGGTAACTGTCACGGTGTCAGTCAAAATTTATGATATGGGTGATATTAAAACAATATTTGAAAGTTCGTTGGTGTAGGTAGGACGAAATTTAGTTCGTTGGTGATGTCAGGACATTTTTGAAAGTTCGTGGGTATTCTTCGACTTTTACCCAAAGTTCAATGTAGATCCAATTAACCAATCATAGCCACCCACTTTTCATTAAATAAAAAAGACACACTTTTCATATTTTTAAAAAAAATTAAATATCTCACAAACCGTTAATCGTTACGCAAAACGAAGCATACCATCGCGATGAGAATTAAATCATCTTTCTATAGAGGGGCACTTCTATATACTTTCGATGAATTTTTTTTTTGATTTTTTTTTCAAGTTACGTCTGAAAAAATCACATGTGATTTGTATCTCAATCACATGTGATTTTATAAAATCACATGTGATTTGTATCTCCAATCACATGTGATTTTAGCTGAAAAAAAAATCAAAAAAAAGTTCGTCGAAAATATATCGAAGTACCCCTCTATAGAAAAATGATTTAATTCTCGTCGCCATGATGTATTTTTTTATAGGTTGACTATTTACCGTTTGCAAGATATTTAATTTTTTTAAAAAGGAGAAATGTGAGTTTTTTTAATTTAATTAAAAATGGATGAATGTGATTGGTTGATTTGATCTATGATAAATCTTGGATCTACATTGATCTCACAACTTGTCATACCAATCAGGTTGTTCGGACCCATAAAATGGTTCCTTTTAGTAAATTATACATTAGAATAATTAGCTTCGAAGTTAATATTAAGTCTATAGTCGTCGTAGAGTATCGACGCATTGCATGTTCTTTAAGATCAATTTTGATATCTTTTTTTTTTATTTTTAAAAACAATAATATATCTCTCTATCAATGGC